>QJSC01015141.1:432949-485509 GCA_003697955.1 Calidris pygmaea | reverse complement strand
GACTCCACCACCTCCCTGGGCAGCCCATTCCAATGCCTGATAACCCTTTCAGTAAAGAAATGTTTCCTAATATCCAGCCTGAACTTCCCCTGGCGCAACTTGAAGCCAGTCCTTGGCAGATCAGCTTTGTGACAGCGCTACAGACAGCTACCTACAGAACTCTAGTATGTATATCAAATACATTGAAGAAGCATTTTAATATAAGGTAACCCAATGGCTCAGTAAATGGGCAAGACTCATGATTTATAACTCCACATATTCCAATTTAAATTAACGAATGTCAAATATCCATATAATGATTTTATTTTATTCTTTTAAATCTGCAGAGATCACCATAACTTCTATTTCTAACCATGCTTTTATCAAATGAAAGATTAGCTACACTATGCTAGATCCACTTTTTATTCAATGTATGATAAAATATAAAAATCAATATCTATCAGCGATAAAAGATCAGGTGTGTCGTAAAGCAGATTTTTGGTCATATGCTGGCCTTCTGCTATGAGACACATAAGTTACTCAACATATGTGGGGAGTGAGGAATTGTGGAGACACACTGCTGAGCTCGGCAGGTGTTCTTGCAGTGATGGGAAGGAAGCCTTGAGAACAGTAAAACAATGTCTTTACATGGTATTATTTGTGTGGTATGAAATCTAGCGAGGCAGCGCGAATAATAGATCGCGAGGTATACAACATATGGCAAGGTAGGAAAATAGAAAGTCATGTTTTGGTAATTTAAGTGCGTGGACACTTAAATGTAGCCAATTGTGTTGCTCACAACAGCACGTGGACATCGACTTGAACCCATCTGTGCAGAGAGCACAGCGCGTGGTCAAAAGAGAGAGACTATACACGCTGTGAAAATGAAACATTAGACGTCTTCGCTTCATCACTTGGCGGAGTCCGTGCCCTTTGCTGCTGCAAACCTACTCATATCTGGCAGCCAAACCAGAGGGCTGGCCAGCAGCAAGGAAATTGCGACAGTCCACTCTGTTCAGTAGATCTTAACCTAGACATTCAAATACGTGTCTATAGGGAACTTGTAAAAATTAAAAAGCTTTGAAAATTCAGCTCTGGTTCAATCACCTAAGCATGTGTTCAGGCTTTCTGGAAGGGATTGAGGACAACCCACATGACAAAGCCAGGAGTTATAAGGGCCTATTTAATGAACTTAACTCCGCTCTGTACCCACCAGCTGAGAACTGGAAGCACCACTGCTATGCAAGCCCAGCCCAGCAGCCAGTGTGGGTCTCGCCTGGTGCTACGCATGAGCTGCAAGATCTACATCTTAGAAAGATTTGTTGATGAGCCATGATGCCATTCAGCCATGACTAAGGCCATTGTCATTACTGAGCTGATTAAGTACACAAGGCGCTCCTGCAGGCTTCCTTAAGGACCAGAGTGAGGTTGATGGTTGGACAAGGTGATCTTGAAGGTCCCTTCCGACCTAGACGATTCTATGATTGTATTTGAAAACCAAGCCATTTTGTTTTTATTCAATGGCTTCTACAGAATTAAAAGAGGGCTCAGACACCGTCTGCCACCACACCAGGAAAAATTTTGTCTTCTGTCTACTTGGCATACTTTTTGATAGATTAAAATAGTTCTGTTTGTGTCTCTGGAGATAGTCTCATATAATTATAGTCTCTTTCTCTAGAGAATCTTTCTGTCTTGCTACAGGATGAGTAGCTTGCAGTTGAAATTACGTTTTTTTTTTTCATCTGATCAAAACCATTTCCAAATTGTGAGTGTACCTTTCCCGTAAAAAAAGTTATTTAAAATTATAAGCAAACTCATGAATCCATATTTCTGCTAAAAAAACCCCAAACCAAACCAAACATAAAGGTCTTTCTTCCTGCACAAAATATGTGATTTTAATGATTCGAAACAAAAATATGTTTAGAAGGTCTTCTAATCAGGCTATAGTTTCATATGTGAAATACATTATTAGCTAGAGGATCTAGCTAATACCTGTAACCATTTTAGTTTTTCGGAAAAGTCAGGATTTAAAAATAGCATTATGGTTTATCCCAATTTAGTGTTAATCTTAGTATTCCAACATGTAAAAGGCCATCAGATCTACTGTCATTATAATACAAATACAGTCTGCAGCTGTGACAGTGTTTAGCATAGGTATCTTTTGCCATGATATTCCAGATAACCCCAAGTGTGTTTCTCTCAATGCATTAAAAATTTATACAATTTCTCTTAACATTCCACAAAGAGGAGAGGAGATTAGGAACCAGGTTTCATCAGGACAGCACTGATGTTTATCTGTAAAGTTCTATTCTTCAGGGTTTCTAAAAATTCCATGTCAGCAACTGCCTGAATTTCTAAAGGTGTCCTATCAACACTTTCTTATATTTTTTGACATAATAGCAAGCAGAGACCGTTGCACAGATCTATAACAGAGTTTAGCTTCACTACAGCAGAAGAAATATTTTCCTGTATCTATACCCTTTCAGTCACGGGCCCTGGATGTATAGGTTAACGACGTGCACTAAGTGCTGAGCCACACTGACTGCAGTGGGAGTTACAACCCCTCATTCGCTCAATACACCCATAAAAAGTGATATTGGCTGTTGTGAATGGAGTAATCTTTATAAGATAAAGGCCGGGGAGACAGGGGCTGGGAGACATAACATCCAGGCAAGCGAAGGGATAATGAAATTAATAAAAGGCACTCAAGAGACCGCAGGAGAAAAATGAGATTTTTTTTTTTTTTTTTTTTTTCACAAGAGGAAAGTTAACATTTATAAAAGGTGTTTCTAGTAATAAAATACCTGGAGAGTTAAGAGCCAGTAAAAATGACACTGGTCACCTTGCAGGCATTGCTATGGAGACAGCAAGATACCAGACATAAAAATCCTTTCAGACAGGATAGGTCAGGGCATCCTTAAATAGAAAACAATAATAAATTCACAACTTTCCCAAAAGACTTGGGGGCCTTGCTATAAACACTAGTCAAAACTTTTGCACCGACTAATATATCAAACCACTTTGTCACGTTTAAATAGGTCTGCACAGTATCTGATATTCCAGTACCAACTCAGCAACAGCAAACTGCAAGTCACAGACCATTCTAATCACATTTCATATTTTTGAAATGCTCCCATAACTGCAAGTCAGTATAATGTCATATAAACTAAATCAGTCCCAAAAATTATTTAATTCAATAGAAGTATTAAAAAAAAAACCAAAAAAAGGCAAAAGAACCCAGGCCCATAAGCCCATTAACCCAGCAAATTTTTCTAGGATTTAAGTTTCCACTCATGAAGCGACCACAGAAAGGAAAGCAGCAGTAAGGATCAAACCCAGGAACTCTTTCATAGCATACTTCATTAATGTCGGTTAGTTTAGGGTCGTGGAAATAAGTTGGCTCTCAGGGAAAAAGCAGTGACAGTTTTCACAAAGCAAATAATTTTTGCATGTCCTAACAGAGTGAGTGCGTGTTAGAAGTTATTTTTCTTCACTTCTAGTTGCCATAAACAAATCACTGTATTCTAAGAGGCACGTAGGAAGCCCTTGGGTAGCTGTAAATGACGCTCTGTAGGGCAGGCGGAAGGAACTGGGAATGTGACAAGGCTTGCAGATTGTTCTCTGAATAATCTAACCAGAATGAGCATGTCAGGAGGAACAGAACCACTGAGCTCCCACATAATTTCAGCTAGCTAGAGCTGCAGGTGATTGCCTTATACCTACCTAGACATTAGATGTTACTTTTGGTCTCTCTGACGGTTGGTGTTCCAAAGGCACCCAAGAGCATTAAACATCTGAAGTCTCAAAGAGCTTGAAAAAGTTAATCATCCCACTCACTATTTCTTCCTTTCACAATCAGTTTTGGCTCAATATTACATCAAAATACTCCAAAGTGCTGAGAGCTCATTTTTCTATGCAAGTTAAATCTACCTTGCTCTACCAACTTCCTTCCTTCCATACAAAGGGGAACCATGTAAATGAAGAGACTGCATTTTACAAACAGTAAATTGCTCCTCAGTGCCCAGAGAAATGCAGTGTTCATTTTACAGTTAACATACTGGATTTCTGATTATTTCACCAAAAAAGGAGCAGAATGAGCTATATTAAAAGAAAAAATAAATAAATTGTGTTTAAAGGTAGTAGGTAAATAGAAAATTTAAGTTCTTTCTCAAAAACCATTCTTCATAGTGAAAGCCATGTAGTCACTCAGTATCTTTTCAGTAATAAAAATACTACAAAAGCAGGTATTATGCATAATGAAATTTACATTTAATTAAACTGAAAGAAAAACAACAAAACCAGAAAAATGTAACTACTTTCAACTGAAGCAGCAGCCACTTCGTCCAGGGCTAAGTTTCCTGTAAAAAAGCAAAATCTGCTTTCATTTACATCTTTGCAACTCCACTGATGTTCACAGAGGCTGAAGATAAGAGTCAATTACAGAATATAATTTGGAGGTTACGTGCACTCCACCTTTCCCAACAATATATTTTTTGAAACTCATAATTACAGTAACACTTTCTCCTTCATCATTCATTCTTGATGTCCCCAAGAATAAGAAAATGAGATGGATGAGAGCTGATCACAAGTCCTACCACAGTAAGCAAATTTTAAAAGAAGATACCTTATAAGACCTCTCCAATTGTACCGTGGATCTTCCAGTTTCTTTTAGGAAAGGTCTGAATCTTACTTGGAGGTGGCCAGCTCTGCCACTAGTACTTTCATTTGAGTCTAAATGTTTTCATAAGACGTCAGTATTTTCTTATTATACCTATAGGGCATATTTGCATTATGCTTAGTGGGAGGCATTGACATCATCTATATCCGAGTTAGGAAATAGAAACAGTATTATATGTAGATTCACGTCTGGTATGTATTCTTTAGGCAAACAGACAGATGGAGAACGATGGAGAAACCAAACTGAGCATCTATACCACAACAAAGATGTATTGTGTACACGAAACGCCCCAGTGGGTTGACGCGGGAAGGGAAACCTCACGACCTATCAAAATTAGAATCTGAGACTACAAGAGCGAAGGTAGGAGATGTGATCAAAATCCTCCAGTTGCTAGGCATTTTGTGGGAAGAGGCCACATTCACTCATCTCATTAAAATTCATGGAAAATGAAAATATCCAAAAGCCCAGGAGGGGTGGGGTCAGAAAATCTATTTCGCAGAACTGGGAAGCTTACTCTAAATTCACCTTGAAAGCACTTTCCCCATCGCAGATTTCCTGAGAGCCTTTTGATTCCTCTCCCACGTAGGTGATAATTATAGAACTTTTTTTCCTCCCTGACTAATGCATATAGAAGGGGGTCACTTCAGCATTTTATCCAGATTATCATGGTTTGTTCTTAACTACATCTTCGTTGGACATTACTTCTCCTTTGCTGTCTCTCCAACTCATCAAGTGAGTTTTATTTTTATTTCCTTCTGTTTCTGGTATCTCATCCTCTGGTTGTGTCATTTGATATCATAACTGTTTTAGTATTAAATATCGTAGAACTTTGCACTCCTGTTTTCCTCTTTTTCTTTGCTTTCTCCTTTAATTTTAAATTTACTGTAGTCAGGAAACAACGACCCCCAGGCACGGGGATGATGGAAGAGGGACATTAATCAAAGGCTATACAGCACCATCCTCTTGGGGATAAAACTTCTAAAAGGTACAAATCCAAAGGGAAAAACGAAATGCTTCCTAAAGGATTTCGAAGGGCACCAGAATCAACCGAGGCTTTTAAGATTATCACAGCCAGGAAGAATCTGACTTTATGAGTTTAAATTGTTGCGGCGGGATGCTCGGCTCATGTGGTCTGACCCAGCCCTCGCAGCTTCTGCCGCTTTTAATTTCTTGTACGGAGTGCCAGTGAGAGGAAGGTGCGATGGGAAATGCTGCATCACCACATTTCCACATCAGGGAATCCCGTCTCCCCGTAACAGGATGACACCAGCACCACAGTACTGCTCCCTGCTCGGGCACCCCCCTGCCCTGGGGGCTTCCTAAGTTTAAGACTTACTAACAGCTAATAGCCACAGTGTTTTTAAGATTAAACTGAGGCTCAGACATCACTTAACAAGAGAAACAACACTTTTAGGCACATTAGAAGCAGACTCAAGACCCCTAGGTTGTTTTATTTTTTTCTTAATAGCTCAGCTTTATTCTTCAAAATAAATCTGGGATGGACTCATTTGCGGTAGGGGTATTTTTGTGTTTGTTTTTTGGGGATTTTGTTTGTTTGTCCGTTTGTTTTAAAAAAAGAAAAAAAAAAAACCACTTTTCTCCTTATTGGGTAAAAATTGCAGACCGTGAACAGCAGGAGCACTGCAGCAAAGAGCTTGCTAAGCACATCCCAAAGATTTAGCATTCCAAACAGAAGTAGTTGGCTTCTGCGTGACTCCTCCCTTGGTTTGGCACGTGATATTGATGGTCAATAACAGACCAACAGCATTCCCCTTGAATTCACCAATCTACATAATTACTAACAAAGAGAAAAATGAAATGTTCTTTCATGAAGAGTTTTCGCTATTTCTGTATTAAGAAACAATACAAGAATAAAGACTTTCTGCCTTAGAAAGATGGGCCACCTTGGAAACAGTCACAGCTGTGACTAAATCAACCAAATTACACATCATCAGAAGATTTTTCCTTGTAAGGTAGTAAGAAAAGATTTTTTCCTTAGCCTACCTGTCCTGTTTTTTAAACTGTTCGCTCAGCCAGCTGCACAGCCCGCTCCCATTCCCAGGACAAATTATTCATGATTTCAATAGTAGTTGTTGAAGAAGCTTTTCTACATTTAAGATAACATAAACACTGAAGGTTATAAATATTTTTATATACGTAAGTGTCCTTAAAAGATAATTTTTTATATTAATTAAGCTTAAGCACAAGTTCCCCCCAGCCCTGATGAACAACTTTCATACCACCATGTCCTAAGGAATCTAAAGCAGCGACCAATGTTCTTCTCTTCCCTCGTGTCTGTCCCCTGGACTTTAATTTCTCCCTCTTTCAGAATCCTATCTGGCATGTGGAGGAGGCTTTTTCAATAAATCAATACTGTAATAATAAATGACTGCCTCTATGTACTCCACATATTAAGCGAGTTTTTCTTATACAGATAAAGCCATTCACCTTATGCTCGATATTTGACATTCATTTTTAATAACAGACCTTAATAAAAGAAGCACCTGGCAAAAATGTGGCTCTATAATAGCACGATGCTAAATCCTCTCTGCTCTGACAATATTTTTCTGGTGAGGCATAATACCTAATCAATTTAATTTGCTTTTAGGAAGAATTATAGCATTTTGCTGTTTTGAAAGTATGCTTTTGAAAAAGATTAACCATCTGAAAAAGCTGCTACGAGGACAGGCGTGTTACGTCACAGCTATCATTTTTTGTCAGCAAAATGGAAGGCTACTGTTTGCAGCAGGAATGAAATTAGCAGCTTATCCATGATAAACGTAAAAGAGGAAACTAAATGATACGTTTTTTGGTAAAATTATTCTAACAGAAATATCCCCATAGCGTCTATATGGAAAACACCACCTACTTGATAAAACCGCTCCCCAGCGCCTCTACACACAAAGGACAAACTTTGCCTTCCAAAACGGGGTCTTTAAGAGCAGGATTCCCAAAACTCCTTTTGTGTCTCACATTTACTCCACGAAACGTGTAAAAAGAAAACACAGGGAAAGGCAAGGCTGAACATAGGAGAGTCGTTGAGGGGTACCAACGAGCAGAAACCCCCTGCCTGCTGCGACAAGCGCCATCGTCCCAAACAGGCTTTGCTCATCCAGGGATCCTCACAAGGACGGCGCCGAAGAGGTGTAGGAGGTGTACACTTCCTAAAAACACCGATGCTTCGGGGCACGCTTCCCCCCCACGCCCGTCACTTACTTACCCAGATATTCCCATCCTGGTGGTAGGGCTTCCAGTTCCTGCCGGTGTCGCTGTAGAGCATCCGGTACTGAGTGACCCAGTCGGAGCTGCTGTACCTGCCCTGGGTCCCAACCGCGCTCAGCTGCTTCCTGCTCCCAAAATCCACCTGCAGCCACTGGTAGTGATCGCTGTCTGCGGGAGACCAGCCGCCCGCGCCTGGGGGGGTCGAGAGAGAAGAGGCAGATTTAAGAGATGGTGAGGCCGGGTTGGGAGGGAACACCTCGAGAAGGTGCCGAGCGCTGGAAGGCAGCCCAGCTGAGAGCAGCCTCATCACGAAAAACAAACTTGAACGTATACCAGAGAAATATGATTGCGCTTTTTTTTTTAAAAAAAAAAAAAATGCATCATTAGCGCAGGCTTCAAATGCATTAACTCCCTTGCCTTAATCATTTCATGATGTAATTATAATGATTTAATGGGCTGCCGGCTAATGAATCAATGCCTTCATAATGCCTTAATTACAGTTTATTAGTTTTTGCCAAATTATAATTGTTCAAGGGTTGACCAATTTGCCATGAAATCTTTTGTCAGAGTAAGCTGGCACAAATCGATAACAACCTTTGGATTTCGCGTGCCTTTTCAATAGCATTTCACGTTGAAGAGATAATACAGATAAAACGGGAGGGAATCAGAGCGAGCTCTGCTTTCCTCTGTTTTACTGGAGTGCACAAATGGAAAGATCTACCAGAAGAACTGAAAAACGAGCAAGTCCTGCAGGGCTGGGTCCAGTTTCCATCTGCTGGGTGTACAAGCTGTCACAGATTACACTGGCAGATGCCTCACAGAAATGTCATTGCTCTTTATGGGCCTAGGAATTAACTTGATAGCAATAATATTAACAATATTCTTCCCAGCCACTGGACTACAATGAGCTGCTCTAAATGAGGAAGGCAAACGATACATAGGTAAATGTAATGCTAAGACATTACGGCAACTTCGTGTTCTTCAGAAATAAAAAAATAGAGAGGGGAAAAATTATAAAAATTCTAAGAGAGATATTATAATTATGTATTTAGCATAATGGTAAGTATTAAGAAATGCATGAAACATCAAAAAAAATATCTATCAATACAGAGAAAAAGTGGAGAATCATTCTCTTCATATTCATGGCAGATGTTAAGGTGCAGAAAACAAAAACTTTTCAGAGTTGAAGTGATTACAGGGTTGGGTTTTTTTTTAAGTTTGAACCTAATAAATGGCCTGGCACACCATGAAATCATATAGTCTAGTCCATGGGCGAAATTTAAATTTCACTTATAGCCTTCAATTGGTGTCTCAAAGCCAGCCTGACTGCCAAACAAGAGACTCTTTGCTTTACTGCATCTTATATACTCCCATCATTAGGCGGCAGCATTGCCTCAGTCTTGACAATTCTAAAACTCCCTCAGCTGCTACAGGTGTTAACATTGGCAGGTCACAGGACATTTTAATGCTGTGAGATCAATGGGATCATTTGATGTCACAAATGGTTGCCTTTCATTGTAATTAAAAATGTTGCACTACGGCAATGACATCAAATTTATAAAAATTTTAAAGATTTACATTAGATGCTTTGTCCCTGCAATACAGATAACTATACCCAGCACTATAAACAGGGTACTTTAGGGGTAGGGAATAGTTAAATGCCGTTTTAAAAATTTTTTTTGGAAAAAAAAAACCCAAACCAAACACCAACTAAGAAACCTCACCAAACCAAAACACTAAAAGCACTTGCAGGGAAAAGTATTCCCCTACATTCCCAAATCCAAACCAGCTCTGTTTTTGCAGAGAATGATAACTGGTCATTTAAAATATAGCTTCTTTGTGACTGCTATGCAAGGCCATTGGAACAGATGGCAGAGGTGCCACTTCCTCTGCCCTAACACCCCTGTCCAGTTGGCGTTCCTGACACTGGTGGTACACAAAGGATAAGAAGCTGCCCATGTACAGAAGCCACCTCTGTAAAAGGACCCTTTGGTGGCTCCAGAATAAGTAAGGTTCAAATGTGAGCATTGAAAAATTATTATGAAAGACAGAGCTGAGAAATCCATCACTAAAATGTCCTTCAGCAATGCAAGTGTTGAAAAAGGATGACGTACTAGAGCTGCAAAATGGCTAAAATAGACATTATGGTTTTTACACTCTTTATTTATGCAGGAGATTTACACTAACTCAGGAGATTTTGTTACACACATTGAAGACTTCATAATATCAGACTTCATAATATCTCAGGCTGGATATTAGGAAAAATTTTTTCACTGAAAGGGTTATCAGGCATTGGAATGGGCTGCCCAGGGAGGTGGTTGAGGCACCATCCCTGGAGGTGTTCAGAAGACGGGTTGATGTAGTCCTGGGAGGTATGGTTTAGCGATGGTTACTCCTTGTTTGCTGTGCGGGTGTCTATTTTTTGTCAGTTAGGTTGACGGTTGGACAAGATGATCTTTAAGGTCCCTTCCAACCTAGAAGATTCTATGATTCTATGATTCTATGATTCTAATAACATGATACTTTTTTCTCTTAGTACATTCGTATTACTGAGATGAGACTTTGGCCTTCTTCAACTGCTTAACGTACTCATTCATTGCAAATTGCAACTAGGTTTCAGAAAGTCTTCACCCACAAATCCATTGGAAAATTCGCAAAAATTGAGCGCAAACATCCATTTTCCCATTATGTTTTTTTTTTTTTTGATGCAAGAAGAGGCAGAACACATTCTTCACATCGGGCCTGACAAAAGCCAGAGATGTGTGACACAGAGTCCCACCTAGGCCAGGAGACTGCAGCAGGAGCACGGCAGGACAGCCTGCCTGCCCTATAACCATTTCTAATAAATGAGAGACAAGACTTTTAGTCAATATTGCAGGCAGCAGCAAACAATATTACACCATCGGTTCCTTGACCTAATTCTCTCTCTCTCTTAGTTTCACATTTGCCTTCCAGCTTTTCCAAGCAAGTAAATAAATAAATACTGAAAGAGATGGAGGAGAAACACGTTGGATTATAGCGAAATGTGCTGCTTTGCAGCCCAGCACGGGAAGGGAGCGGTGATCAGTCTGTCCAGGCATCAGCCATTCACCAGAAACAGCCCCTGGGCATCAATTAAAAGTTTTCTCTTCCCCTTTGATTCATCAAGCTGTGTAGTGTGGGGTGGCGATTACTTTGTTCATCTTCTTTGTGATACGTATAACCCCTATTGATTCAAGGATTAATAAAAGTCCTTTTTTTTTTTTTTTTCAGGTGCACGCTCTAAGTAAGTTAGGAAAAAGTTGTATTATACAAAAATTTCCCTGCCGGGAGATCCTTGCAAAGGCCCTGAATTCATTGGGGGAATTTAAGCACGTTTGTGTCTCCATTCACCCTAAGCAGGTACAAAAATCTCACATCCCTAGAAATGTGCATGTGCTCACAGCTCAGCATATCATTCAATATTTTGCTGAACAATCCCAGCTTCTTCACTGGAAGGAAGAAGTTGGTGTGCTATTGCAGTGGGGATAGAGGAGTTAGTGACAAATAAAATATTTAACACGTTTTGCCTTTTTAAAGGAGTAGCGAATTTGGAAACCAAACCTGATTTCCACAATATGGCATTATTTTCAACATGCACTTAGTTTTATGGCCAACATATTATGACGGAATAATGAATTATCTTTAAGGAATGAGTAAAATGACAGCACGCTAATAGTTTCAGTAAGCATTACTCTGTACTGAAACTGCAATGCTATATTAAATTTGTTGAATAATGCCATTCACAGCATTACTCTTCACACCTTGGTGTAAACTGTTTATTTTTAATGATACAGGCTATATTCTGAATTTTATTACACGCTTTATTTGCACTTTTTATTGTGGCAGAAAAAAAGGCATTGGATACATGGGGTTTTTATATGATACTCTGTTTTACTTCATGTACTGCCTTTTAACGCCAAATGCCACTACGAAATCAATACGAGTTACAAATTATTAGAAAGATATTAGAACTGCAAAGTCTTTGAAAGATATTGAACGTATGCATATAATATATTTTATTTTCATTAAACAGCTAAGGAGCATTTATGGGGTTCTTTGGTGGTAGAGGCGCAATGAATGCAATGAATGCTTCCTATTTTTATTTTTATGCTATTCCAAAATTTGATGTGATCAAACCTCTTCACCTGCTCCACGGCCAAAATAATCGACTCAGTGACATTAACCAAGAGAGGTATTGAGTACTTTTATTTATACAGTAGAGCACTTTACACCACGAACAGGGCAACTGGAGCAAGAATGACTGTACATCAACCCTCAGTAGAAGGTACCAGAGAACTGCAAGTTCAGCAACAGCGAAGCCACCGTTGAGTGTGTGGCCCACATACCCCTGTGCATCCAAGAAACTTTCCTGGGCAGAAAAGCCTAAAAGCCTTAATCAGCAAAGCCAGCCAGAGCACCTCTGTGGTGAAAGGTGGCTACGGAAGATCTCATAAAGCTTGACTTTCAAAACAAGCTACGGGAAGTCATTTGATCTGCTCCTACTGCAGAGTGACCAAACAGTGTGCAATGAGTCTGCTACTGAAAAACACCCTCGGTCATGCAGAAGACACATAAAACTATATTCAGACTGCTAAGAACTTGTAAAGTTGAATCTTTTCATGATTTTTCACCAAATAAAGAAAATAGCTAGCAAATAGCATGAGCACCTTTACAAGAGCTGAAGTTCAAAAATTTAATTTTTATTTAATTATGAAAACCCCAACGACTTCCATGTTTTTATTGGATTTTATTCCACAGGTTCATTCTGTGGAATTGAAAACAATATGAAAAACATAGCCTCTGTCTGAAGGACACACGCGAAAGAGAGCACTTAATATATTTCTAGAAGTATAAAGAATTCAAGTCAATGTTGGTCTATTTTTGCAAAATTTCATGTATAATTTCTTCCTTTTAATTAATTATACATTTCAGCTCCCTATTCAAAGCTGAGTGAGCTAGCTCCCATTTAATGCACATGAAGAAAGCCTCCGTGATGAGTGAGCCTTGCTTTCTTATCATCCCCCCGATGAATTATCAGTAAGTAGCAAAGCTGGGGTAGGCTTACAGATTTGAGATTTTTATCTGAACTGTCACATGCTACTCAGCTTACAGATCTACCAGAAGGGACATGCTGATGCTTTTTTAAAATGTCTGTTCCATTTCAGTTACAAATCTCCTCTCTTTTGAAATATTTGGTACTTTACTCTTCGTTCACGACTGAAACCGCAAAGATTAATTTGCACTAGAAGAATCCATTCTTGATTTAGTCACGCTTGTTCATCCTTCCCAATTTCAAATCACAAAATTAAAAAAAAAAAAAACAAAAAACCCTCAGCACTGCAGTAAGACCAGTTTTCTAGTCTTTTCAAATCCCTAATAAAAGGTTTCAATGATATTAATGGAAGAAGAAGAGGATCCTTAATCAGAAATTTCATTAAAAAACAAACTATGAAAAGCTACAGAGAGAAGATTTAGGATTTGTGGTAGTTATAATTCAAGGGATTACTTTATCTAATCATAGAAAATGTCTATAGCCTTTCAGGAAGGAAACAAAAAAATTACTTTTTAACTAATTATGTAATAATAACCTGAAACATTCTAATGAGTTTGAATCTGCTTATTTGTGTGAGAAAAACACAACCTAATCTTTCAATGAGAAATAACACTTTCTAGGTCACCGCAATAGCCTGAAATCGATACTGTTTGACACGTTGCTATTTTCCAAGACATTGCTTGTCATTCCTCTACATAAAAGATAAATCAAGACAAAAAGGAAAACTTTGAAACACTGAGATCATTCATTCACTGCACTTCAGAGAAAATACGGGCAGCCATTTTCTACAGTACCCTAGAAAACACTGCGAAAGACCCAAACTTCTAAACTGCATAAATCTACCTGCAGGGTGAGTTACTCCAACGCTTCAGCAGGACATCAATGGTGGGTTTCGATATTTCATAGAATCATAGAACCATAGAATGGTTAGGGTTGGAAGGGACCTCAAAGATCATCNCCTGATATCTAATCTGAATCTTTTTTCTTCCAATTTGAAACCATTTCCCCTTGTCCTATCATTACACTTCCTGTCAAAGAGTCCTTCTCCAGCTCTTCTATAGGCACCCTTCAGGTATTGAAAGGTTGCTATAAGGTCTCCCCGGAGCCTTCTCTTCTCCAGGCTGAACAGCCCCAGCTCCCTCAGTCTGTCTTCATAGCAGAGGTGCTCCATCCCTCTGATCATCTTCGTGGCCCTCCGCTGCACCTGTTGCAGCCGGTCCATGTCCTTTCTGTGTTGAGGACTCCAAAGCTGGACACAGTACTCCAGGTGGGGTCTCACGAGTGAAATCTCCCCACGATTCCTGGGGAAACTTCCTTAAAGATTATGAGGAACAGCTCCAAGTCCTAATAAAAAAAAAAAAAAAAAAAGCAGGTCAAGCCAAACATGATTAGATCTAGTCTTCCTATAGCTTTACAAAAAAATAACAGCCTCCCACTAGCTGTGCTTTAAAAAAATGAAGCNCGGGACCTGCTGGCCACACTTCTCCTGATGCAGCCCAGGACACGGTTGGCTCTCTGGGCTGCCAGCGCGCACTGCTGGCTCATGTTGAGCTTCTCGTCCATAAGCACTCCCAAGTCCTTCTCCTCAGGGCTGCTCTCCAGCCATTCTCCACCCAACCTGTATTTGTGCCTGGGGTTGCCATGTCCCAGGTGCAGAACCCACCTTGTTTGTCTTCCTCTGTTTGTCCATGTTACCGTTGTAGATAAGGACCGTTTACATACAGACAACAAAACATTTAACTTTACACAGAGCAAACAACATCGTCCCATTGAGTGGGTCTCAACTTTTCTATACCTGGGAAAGTTCTGCACCTACAGAAGTCTTGGACGATTAAACACTTTGCACTTCAAGCTGCTTCGAGCCAGGGTCGCTTTCACCCTGTATGAGGTCGGGCCCTCTAACGAAGAGACTCCAGTCCTCACACAGGGCTCCACTTCTAATTAAAGCAATCTCCTCCTGATCTTGGCACAGATACACATTTTTAATTTCCTTACCATAAACAGCATGCATTGTTACATTTCTTGTAACTGTTCAAGAATCTGCTGTTCTAGCTAAATTTGGATTTGTAATCCCGTCCCTATCTCCAGGGTAGGGATTTGCTTCTGCACGTTTTAAGAGCTCTTCTTTCCAGCACATCGCAACAAGGATGGAATTGCAGACAAGGGCATGCACAACGTTGATGCTGGGCAAATAATGAGCTTTCTGATTCAGAACAAAAAAAGGCTGATATTTAGAAGGCATTAAATGCTGAGAAAATAGCACCATGATTACAGTCACCCTCTATTTAAAGTTACCTATATTTATTTTGTAAAAAAGTTAAATATCACAGAGGAGAATAAAGAGGACAGAAATGACAACTAGATTTCTTCTTCCCCAGAATGCAATATTAGATTTTCCCCCAAATCAGACCATACTTATTAAAAACTAGCAAATTAGACCCGACCTTTGGCCTAACTCCCCCAAGTTTCAGTAGCAGCTTTCCAGAGGGCTCCAAGTAAGCCCTGAAGCTCGAAGTTCCCTAGAGAATAGATCTGATAAAATTCATTTTGCAGGGCTAGCTGAAGATACGAAAGATGCAATATTCATTCCCCAAATTAGCCTCCCACCAGAGCAGCTGAAAGGTGTAAGTCTCCAGAGAGCTCCGTATCAGCATTCATCTTGACTTCCGAAAGGCTGACGTAGTGCACCAGCCTCCCCAGTCTCCACTACTAGTCACCAGCAACGTTCTACTGATTTCCAGTGGCACTTAGCAGTGTCTTCCCTTGGTGTGGCTTAAACTCTCTGATAAAGTATACTTTTTGTTTCTTTAAACTACGTAATAATTTTTCCCCCCTTTTCTGAGGCGGGGGAAAGCAAGGGGAAAAGGGAGAATAAGGATTAGCCCTTATTCACTTTAGTATGTATGTTTTGGACGCTGTTAGACTAATTTTAGAAGACTTCCCCTCTACTAAAAACTAGACCGGGAGGGCCGACCCTAATTATATTTCTCAAAATTATTTCATTTTAATTTCAAACCCCGAAAGTTAAGAGTAGAAATCACCCAAGGGATACCAGGATACAGTCCACACAGATCCTTTTTAAAAGAACATTAAAATCACTATATTATTTTTTAAATCCCAATAGATGTCTCTTACAGTAAATGCAATTAAAATAAATCCCTTGATGTAGTGTCTGCTTCTTAATACCCACTGCTTCCTCATATATCTTAACTGAGCACAAACCCCATTTGAGGGAATGAACAGTCAATCTGCCCTAAGGAAGAGTGGTGATATCTAACAATAAAAATGATGCAAAAGAGATCTCATCATTGTCATTCACAGTCGTCAAACTCAAAACAGGGCGAAAAAATCGTAAGCCTGAGGAGTCTCATATCCTGAATCCGCTGTTGGGGAACAAACACGTTGCAGCTTTGGTTATTTTAATGAACACATCACTTTAAACTATGCCTTCCCCATCTGTTCTGCTTTCTAATTACATCGGCAAAACGAAGCTCATTCACCACCACATCCTAATGGAATCTTAAACAAAACTTGGACAAGATTTAAATATTCTGCCTGCATCATCTGTATTCAAGGCACCAAGCGGCTCCTTCTCCAGGAGGCGTTTCCTTGTTTCCCAGAGAGGGAGCTGAGCCCGGGCGATGGATCACGGCGCCCTGGCACGCCAAGCCCTTGCATACAAAGCAACCTCAGTGGCGTCGGGAAGACAAGGGAGGGAGCAGGGGGATCTCACACGCATTCCCCCACACCCCCTGTTCAAGCGCCAGGCCCCAAATCTCTCAGCGCATGTTTATGCATTGCAGGGCCGGGGTTTTCCTGACAACTCAGGTCATCGCCCTCACACGTGTAGGGCTGAGGGACCGCAGGCACTCCCTGCCTCCGCAGCTGCTCTGCTGAGACGCTCAGCCCTTATTAGCAGGTCCTTACCCAAGATTTTAATGAGGGTCACATCAAGAATAGCGAAGTTTTACTGGCTGCGATTGGAGAGGATGTGCAGCGCTTTGAAATCCCGACACAAGCTCATTACCACACTTCTGGTAGTCCCTCGTACCTGTTCTGATCCCTCTTTAGGAGAAAGTTCTTCACTGTGAGGGTGGTGGAGCACTGGAAGACGTTGCCCAGGGAGGTGGTTGAGGCCCCTTCCCTGGAGATATTCAAGGTGAGGCTCGACGAGGCCCTGGGCCACCTGGTCTAGTTGGGGGTGTCCCTGCTGACTGTGGGGAGGTGGGACTAGATGGCCTTTGGAGGTCCCTTCCGGCCTGGGCAATTCTATGATTCTATGATTCTATGATTTTTTAGCGGAGACGACAGAGAAAGAAGAATTAAGGTATTTCTGCCTCTGATCTATACCATTTCAAGAGCAACAAGATGCCTCAACACTTCACTCGCCTCAATCCTCCTGTGCAAAAAGTGATGGAAGGCAAAGCTGAATTTCTGTGAGTCAAATTGTGATGTCCTCGCCTAACTTGATTAATATTTTTTTCCCTCAAATTTATGGTACATTAGAGATGATTAAATGCCATAATTCAGCCTTAGATATTTTGTTCTGTAACAAGTCTTCCGTGATAAAAGATAAAAACTGAGTCTCCTGTCTTGCAGAGACTTGCTGTGTGAGATCCTGTAGTGAATATGGTTCCTGCCATCGTGCTTTGGTGAACGTGTTCCAGGGGTGTGCAACCAGCACCGCCTTGAAATGTTCACTGTTAACAAATTAAAGCTACATGATTATTTCATAGAATCATAGAATCGTCCAGGTTGGAAGGGACCTTCAAGATCACCTAGTCCAACCATCAACCTCACTCTGATAAAACCCATCACTAACCCATGGCTCTAAGCACTATGGCAACCCGGCTTTTAAATCCCTCCAGGGATGGGGCCTCAACCCCTTCCCTGGGCAGCCCAGTCCAAGGCTTAAGAACCCTTTCTGTGTATAACCATTTCTATCAGGGCTTTTTTGTTTGTCTGTTTGGGTTTTACAAAGCTGCTTCTTTTGGGACTGGCAAGAAAAAACACATTCAAGACTACGTCCAGGCTGAAGCTGATTTTTCCCTAGGGTTTCCTACCCGGGTTAAACCTGTGTTTCCTCTATACAAATGTCTTCTCCGTCTGCTCAAAACCTCAGACCTGAATTCCCATTTTATGGGAATTTCTCAGAAGCGAGTTTCAACCCAAATGGCAATGATTTCTCAAAACTCAGAATGGTTAATAAAGCAGCCTGAAATATTTTTTCTGACTACCTCATTCCTTTCTTCCTGAGTGCTAGAGTGCCAAAATCACTACACATTTTGATCATTACCCACAAAAATTCAAAGCATATAATTCTTATAAAGAGGTTCTCTTTCCTGAAACCAAATGGGGAGCGTGTGGGGGAGAAACAGTCAGCTCCACTGAAAGTTTCTGAATACTTAAAAATCCCTGCCTGGATGCTCTTCTGTATGCAAATTGCCTAGACAATTAGCAGCCAGAGGGAACTATGCTATTCTCTTATGTGTGCCAACACTGCGCTGCCACTGACCCAACCCTAAGAACAGGACAGGACTCTCCCCTACCTGTCTCCTTCTTCCCCACCGCGTCCGAGCGCTTCTGGGAGTCAGAACCTGGCCCATGATATCACCGGAGACGGGATATTATCAGAGCCACGAGGAATACCAGTGACCGGTGCTGCTTAACCCCTCCTAGTAAATGTGCTTCCCTCTCCTGTTTTTCCTTCAACACGCAGGAGCACAGAACTGCAAAATGCTGTGAGATGACTTTTGACACCCAGTATGCAGCTGATTCAAGGGGTTTGAAGGGTTTCCTGCTTGTGACAACGCTAACGGGTAATTATTTTTTCCATTCATGCACATATTGCAAGCAGTGCACAGATCCTTATCCTTCATCTCCGTAAAGAAAACATATTTTATTTTTAAAAATTACTCTTTACTGCACCCATTTTGATGATGAAAGCTCATATTATGCCTTCTATTTTGCTAATAGCAAAATATTTATCGATATCATATGCAGAGTTGCAACAACATGGGAGGAACAATTTTATTCTTTATTTTAATTTGCAAAGTAATATGTTCATTTCAAGACAGGACTATACCACAGCAGAATTCAACTTTTTAGGGCAATGATTTGCCTGAAGTCTATGGTAAACTACTAATAAATATTGACTACTCCCTAATGAGTTTATACTCCTTAGAGCCAAAACATAGCACTGTATACGAAATCGTTATGATCATGTGAGACTGAACTAGGGAAAAGCGCCAGCAGAAAAAGTTAAAACTTATAACACACTAATAGGAGTAACAGTGCTCTTATCAGTGGCATCAAATGTTAATTTACCTGCCCGGGATTAACTAATCTGATACATTTTAGACACTAACCAGGGAATTAAATTCTGCGAGGATTTTTATTCAATATAAATTAATGAGAACTCAAAGTTCATGCAGAAGAGCTTTTCAAAAATTAAACTATAATAAATTAAAGCCCCAAATGCACACTCCAACCCTTGTTCTTTAAATTTTAACCTACAGAAGGGAGGAGAATATGGAAATGCTAGCTTTGGAATAGGAAGGTTCAGCTTCCAGGGTCCTGGAGAGGATTCAAAGCTGACTTTAACTTCAAGTGCCCTGAATCATGCCCACTTCTCCCCCTTAGGACAGGGGAGCTCTCTGGGCTGAAATTGCTCTCTCCGCAGTTTCTACACTCTCCTTTTAAGCTGCTCAGCCTACAGATTGAAATACTATGTTGAATGCACATTTTCTACACCATCAGTCAAGACTGCTGGGTGCAACGCCGCTGCGAAGAGCTTTCGCCTGTCCAGCCCAACACAATACACCCGCTCCCCCTCCAAAAGGAAAAAATAACCCCCCCCCACCTCAAACAGCGGGACTGCAGGTCCCAATAATTTCTCTCTGTAGGGAGCAGTGCTTGGCAGACAAAGAAACAGCCCCAGCCACACAGGGAGCGCTCAAGACAGAAACCATCCACCCTGGCAGAAGCCTTGCCCGGGCAAGCAAAGACTTCAGTGAGGATAACACCAGCTTTGTATGCTTCAGTTTGCCGGTCTGCAAGCTGCTGGGACACCTCATCCGCCTCCAACGGACAACTGTGACAATAAACGGTATTTTGAAACTTTATGAAAAAATGCTGTAATGCTAAAGGTAATAATTTCATAGAATCATATGAATGGTTCAGGTTGGATGGGATCTTAAAGATCATTGAGTTCCAACCCCCTGCCCTGGGCAGGGACACCTCCCACCAGACCAGGTTGCTCCAAGCCCCATCCAGCCTGGCCTTGAACCCCTCCAGGGATGGGGCAGCCACAGCTTCTCTGGGCAACCTGGGCCAGGCTCTCACCACCCTCACAGCAAAGAGTTTCTTTCTGGTATCCAATCTAAATCTCCCCTCTTCCAATTTAAAACCATTACCCCTTGTCCTGTCCCTACACTTCATGACAAAGAATCCCTCCCCATCTCTCCTGGAGCCCCTTCAGGTACTGGAAGGCTGCTATAAGGTCTCCCTGGAGCCTTCTCTTCTCCAGGCTGAACAACCCCAACTCTCTCAGCCTGTCTTCATAGGAGAGGTGCTCCAGCCCTCATTATCTTCGTGCCCCTCCGCTGGACCTGTTCTAACAGGTCCATATCCTTCCTGTGCTGAGGACTCCAGAGCTGGACACAGGACTCCAGGTGGGGTCTCACCACCCTGGACCTGCTGGCCACCCTTCTTTTGATGCAGCCCAGGCTGGGGTTGGCTTTCTGGGTTGCCAGAACTTCTCCTACTTCACCACACATGCACAACCCGAGGCTCTGTCCCCGTAGAGCTGGCTGTTCTATCCTTACAAAGATTACATCCTTCTCTTCCTGAAGAAAGCTCATGATTTTTCCTGCATGCTGCCATAAGTGAATCTTTTACAACAGTCTTCAAGGCAATTGCCATTTGCTGAGGCTAGTACAAGGAGGCTTGAGAGAAGATGTCCAGGGATCATCGGTGCAACTGTCTAACAGCTTTTCCATAAATTCTGTGCTCTCCTGAATCACTTCTATATTGAAGAAGACCACTTCTCACGGACAGCTAGTCCTTCTCTACTTCCAGCTACATGGGAACCATTCTTACTGGAGACAGAGGGATTTTCCTTATGGCAGAAGCCCAGGAAATAAGTATTCAGCAAGGGCTTCTAAAGCACAAACCACTACTAGCTAAATCACTACTTCTGTTAAAATTGAATCCTGTGATTATTGTGCTATAAAAAGGTTTTAAACAAGCAAAACCACATGGCTTAAGAATGGAAAAGCGCGATACAATAATTATACGTATTATGGTTAGAATATAGGTTTAAATACAGGTTTTTTGAAGGAATGAAAGAGGAAAATATATCTGCTGTTAATTCTGGGTTTAAAGGACTCTTACACCACAGTTTTAGCTTCTGATTTGGCAACGTTAATTAAGCTTCATAAAATCAGAGTCACTTGTGAGAGCTAGCTAATGCTTATCAGGCCACTGCAATTTTTTTCACTTTCATTTATTATTACTATTACATAACCTCTTTTTCCTTAGTAGTAGCAGTGAAGTGTCATTTGGAGAAAAAGAAAGTGTTAATGGCCATAGAATTTATAAAGCAAATTCATCACACAGATGACTCCAGTAAAAAAAATAACGTACATAACACACATTAAATTGATCTATCAAAACGTATACCCGCTGCCAGAAAGATGACTGGGAGATTACTTATAACAATAAAAATGTTAGCATTTAATATCCTGTATAATTTTATTTTAAGTAAAATGCAGGGACTAAAGTTTATAACTTAGGTTTTATCCTAGATTTCAGTTAAATATCAAAGTTCTGTAAGGACATTTAAGCACATTTGCCTAACAATAGTACCTGTTATGAGAGGTTTCATTAAAATACATTTAGAGCAACACCTTTTATATTCTTTTAAAGTTTGCCTACAGGATTAAGAGAAGGCAGAGGGAAGAAATTTGGGAAAGTGAGATCCCCCAAGATGGTTTCTGGCTTATGTCTCCTTATACCCCACTGCATCTGTGCCTGTGTCATGGAGTTATCCCTGAGACCCTCTGGAAACCTGCACTGATTGCATCCCACTGTACTGTCCTTCCAGCAGGTGACAGAGAGAGAGAAAGTAGGAAGGACGGAAGGACGGAAGGAAGGAAGGAAGGAAAGAAGGAAGGAAGGAAGGAAAGAAGGAAAGAAGGAAAGAAAGAAAGAAAGAAAGAAGGAAAGAAGGAAGGAAAGAAAGAAAGAAAGAAAGAAGGAAAGAAGGAAAGAAAGAAAGAAAGAAAAAAAGAAAGAAAGAAAGAAGGAAAGAAAGAAAGAGAAAGAGAAAGAAAGAAAGAAGGGAGGGAGGGAGGGAAAGAGAGAGAAAGAGAAAGAAAGAAAGAAAATGACAGATTGAGAAACACACAGCTTATTTCTTGAACTCATTCTCAAAGAAAGAGTAGGAAAGGGCACAAAAGCAGCAGAAACTTAAATATCAACTTTCAAACTCATTTTGTAAAGGAAGTTAGGTATTAACACCATGACGTTGAAAAAGAATGAGATTCTAATATACAAAAACCAAAGTATAAATTTATCACAAAAGATTTACCAATAATTTCACAATGGAGTCAGTGAATTTGGAGCAGCAAATATTTCTTTTTTCTCCAACAGCCATTTGCTGGCATCGTTGGTCAAATACTACAGTCACAAAAACCAGAGCGGATTAAGCTTGCCCTGTAGCAGCCACACAACCATTTTGCTACTTTCTCCAATATTTTGCAACAGTGTCAAAAATCCTGAATATTGTGCTTACAGCCCAGCAGTGTCAGTAGATGCACAAGGACCTTAGAACAGACACCAGTACGTCTTGTAGAACCAGCCAACAAGCTCAGCAACGTGCAAGAGCAAGAGCTGGATTTACAAACTTACTCCGAAATCTGAAAGGCAAGATCATTTAATATGCTTCATCGTAGATGAAAAAAAAAAAGAAGAAAAGTTTCATTTTAGACCCTTAATGGGTAAAAGAACATGAGGAAAGTATGGTGGACACAGGATTGCGCAGGGCAGAGGGTTTCTACCCATCTTTATTTACTGACTTGAAATTCTCTGTTACATCTCTCCTGGCACGACAAACGTTTGGATGACAGTCAACATCTCAGCAAGAGCACTACATTCCTTGCTCTTATAAAAATCCCTGAGTGCACAGTAACTGAAATAGTTCTAGTTGCCACTGATTTTCTCAGCCTTTGCAGAATTTTTGCCTGACAAATCCGTGTTCTAAGGCCGTGCCCTGCCAAGCACTATGGAAAGGGATGCAAAGCGGTAACTTGTGCCATGTTGGCATCCCTGGAGCTACAGCCAGCAGCTGAAGGATCACAGGCTAGTCAGAACATACCCTGCTACACCCCACCATGCCAGATCTGCAGTGACAAGTTTCTCCAGCGCTAAAGCGGAGTTTCTGAAGTGATAAGCCTCAGGAATCAAGCACCTTCCCGTGTTCCAGAAACGCAGCAATGATTATTACGCATTTTTCAATCAGGCTGATGACTTGCAGCAGACACTTGCTTAACGCTTGCCTGGGATAAAAAGATGACAATAACGGTGCCAACAAAATGCCCGATCCAAAAGCCACCAAAGTCAGAGGAGATATTTCCATCAGCAGGTTTTGGAACAAGCTGGGAAATACGTCAATGCAT
The DNA here is from genome assembly GCA_003697955.1 of Calidris pygmaea. Taxonomy (NCBI): domain Eukaryota; kingdom Metazoa; phylum Chordata; class Aves; order Charadriiformes; family Scolopacidae; genus Calidris; species Calidris pygmaea. The sequence continues at coordinate 461,877 of QJSC01015141.1, read as the reverse complement.
GCTGGTTTTAACCACCACCCCCCCACCAGAGCACACTGCCACAAACTTCACACCTCGGCCACAGCCACCAGCTTTTTAACGCCATACAACCTTCTAAAACTGTTCTTGGTGACTTCTCTCTTTATGATGTGATGCCTCTTCCCATTAGCCGTGACTATCCCTTCCTAGAACCTGAGATCATGGACCTGGCTGTGACACAGAGGGTACCAGTACTGCAACAGGTGAAATACAGCTTTTTTTGGTCAAAGTGCCACATGGCATGAAATGCGAACGGCCCCTAAAAGATCAGTCTTCTGCCCTGAAAAAGGATCTTTTTCATGTGAACAAACTTCATGAGAAGGCTGAAGTCCATGAGCTCCTCCTCTAGAGAGGGGAATTAGCTTTTTGTACCATGCCCAACCCCCCACCTCCACATTCAGACATTATTGTGCCATTAAACTGAGTTTCTGGACACCTCCAGGGACACTAATTGACTGTGCTAAGCCACCAGTGAAGAGACTGAAAAGTTACATGACAAAACCCTTTTGATAATAGGATAATTTCTATAAAAGGCTAGCTTTAGCATTTAGGGTTCTCCTCTTACATTTGATAGGAGCTTCTCCTCCAAATAAATGTTTAGATAAATTGGTGAACCTCATTTTATAGTTTCATCCATCTGTTTGGCAAAGGAAAGTTTGATGCTCCATTCTCTATTCTAGAAGCATATTCTATACTTTCAAACACACATAGTTATAAAGAGCAATATAATCCCTCCGGGAATAAAAAGAAATCAAATGTGGCCATGGTACATTAGCTTAATAAAACCCAGGAAAGACATTTACAAGCTCTCTGGCCTGAGGGTCCCTTTAGGAACAAACACAAATGGGTCTCTTTTGTACGTAATCTTGCTCCACTAGCACTACCCACAGGAGAGAGCGCATCATGTACCTTCAGTTTGAACCAGACACTGACATTCAGATGACAACTCCTTTTTAAAGTGTGTCCTAATTTGTTGAAAGCAATTTACTGAATTAGCTCTATAGCCACTTCCCGTCAGTGTAGCTTTGTTCCAACAAATCTGAATTCATGTTATTCCTACCTTACGTTTTCCTTATAAATTATAAAGAAAAAAGATTGACACTCCCTCCATTAAATATTAAAAACAGAAAGGGATTTATGTGCTAAACTTGCCTGGAAAATTAACGGAATTTAGGGGCCAAATTTTCTTACATACATTAGCAAATCTCTTTATCTCTTTTCGCCTCTTTCTACATTCATTACAATTACAATTTAGCTCATTCCTAGTAAGTTTTCCAAAATAGCTACAAGTTTCTACACCTTTAATGTCCTTAGTTTTTCCTTTTCAGGAGTAGGAAGTGAGAACACGTTCTAAATACAGCTTGTCAGGAAGTTGCATATACTCATTATTTAAAACTCTGTAAATAGCTACTAATGGATACTGCCGGCGTGGATCAACATCAAAACTATCTCTAGGGCTAATCTTTAGAATTAAGGTTTTATAAACCCCATATTCAGTGCATTTAAAATGTTCTGTTTGGCCGGTACTGTTGATAGTTTAAAATCATCCATAATAGCAGCCCACATTGAATTCCCAGTATTAGCATTATATTTTATAGAAGGCTATCAGCTTCTGTTGAGACACGATTATGCCATTCAGGCAGTTTTGCAGAATTCTGCATCCCAAGATAACATCCGCAGCCTTTGTCTAACGCACAAGGAGAAAGCAGGAGAAGAGTTAACAGCACCACCTCTGCTGGGCACAGGACTTCTGCAAAATGCTAAAAACGAGCTTCCAGTATTATGGATAAATAATACTTATATTTAATTGGAAATTTCGGAGGTAAACCAGTCAATTATGTTTATTACAGATAATAAAGGGCATAATTAAATTACTCCCTGTAATAGATTCTAGCACCTTGACAGAAAGCTGAAGTCTGGCAGTGCTGCTCATTTCTCTGAGCAGCAGCATCCTGCTCTTTAGCTGTAATCTTTCACCCTTTTTAAAGTGCTTGGGGTAAATTTACAAGATAAAAGCTATGATTACAGGCTTCAATTTCCTTGCTTGCAAAGAAACGAAGGGTAAGTTTCTGAAATCATTATGAGCATTTCTATAACTGAAGCTTTTAGCCCTGTTTCATGAGTCGTGTTAGACTGCCCAGACAATGCGGTTTTGCAGTTATGGGGCCAGCTGCAACCTTCCAAACGTGAAAGAGAAACACTTAAGGCCCTAAAATGAGAGCACTTCTGTTCTCAGGGCATGAAAGACAGAGAGAAAGGGGAGAAGCTCTTTTCAGGTGACTGAAAATGGTACGGCTTAACGATTCTGGTACCTCCAATGCTTTTGCTTACTTACGTTGTTTCCTTATCACAGGATCACAGAATGACATGGGGTTGGAAGGGACCTCTGGAGATCATCCAGTCCAACCCCCTGCCAGAGCAGGGCCACCCAGAGCAGGTCCCACAGGAACGTGTCCAGACGGGTTTGGAATGTCTCCAGAGAAGGAGACTCCACCACCTCCCTGGGCAGCCTCTGCCAGGGCTCTGCCACCCTCACAGCAAAGAAGTTCCTCCTCATGTTTAGATGGAACTTCTTATGTTCAAGTTTGTGCCCATTTCCTCTTGTTCTGTCACCGCACACCACTGAAAAATTAATTACTATTAACTACTATTAAAATTATCACTATTAACTCAGGAGCTTGTTTGTAGTTTTTGCTTCACAGTCTCAACTCAATTTTTCAATAAGCTCTGGAGCTTATTTTTGGGGTCTCCCCTGTCTTCCTTCTTACATGCAGTCAACTTCCCCTGTTCCTTTAAACTTCCTTGCCTGTGTAGCTGAGTTTGAGAGGCTGAAAATGCTGCAATCATCCATAAAATTGGATAAGCCTGTGGATTTCCCCAGCAAACCCTGTCATTGTGACTCCAGCCTCATGGAGAGACCAGCTGTAAGAGAACAAGATAAGAGCATAGGAATTGCTGGTAGGCCAGTAGCTTTTCTCCAAGGGAGGCCAATGCCACATGTTTATAAGCAAGGTGCTCCAGCCTCAGCATAAACAGATGCAGAAGAAACATTCCTTGTGAAGGGCTCAGTGTAATTCCTTTAATTAAAGTCTAGCGGAAACCTTCAACTGGAATATCAACAAAATAAATTATTGCCAATTCCCACTCAAGTTTCTGGTATCTCTGCTTCTATCCCCAGCTACAGTACTCCTTTCCAGGGCACTTTGGACGTGGCTCATCAGCTGTTCCTGCTCAACATGTTGGTTGCTACTTCAGTTGCATTTCACATTACTTCCTATTTCAAGGTAAGAAAGAGCTAAAGCATCAGTACGGCTGTGTTTAAGATAGTATACTCTGCACACAATATGTAGAATTTGTTTTTTCCTTGAAAATAGAAGTTCATTAAAGTATTTTTAGAGATTGCTTACAATGATTGGGCTCATAATTAATAGCTTCTCTGGTCTCTCAATAACTGCTATTTTTAAAATTTGGCATGAAACTTTTTCTTCCTGATAATTGACCACTATTTTGACCTAATTTAGAAACTGGGTAATCACAATTACAAAAAAAAAATAAAATAAAAAACACAACAAAAAAAAACACCTGTAAAGCAACATGTACAAGCAACTACCATCTCTATGTATTCAAACTGTGTTATGGGAGATGTTGCTGATCAGCTGCTGGAATCAGAAAATTAAATAATCCCAGCACTGGCTTTTGTTGGAGATTCTTTCCCAGCCATAGAAAATAAACAACTTCTTAGAACTGAAGAAAGCAAAGCAGTTCATGTACCATCTATCTCTATACATTTCTACATATTCTACATTTGGCAGAATGTCAGGTAGAGGCCTCTCAGTGCAGCACTATGCTATACCCGACAATATTTCTTTCCCAGCAAAAGCAAAATATTCTGTTTTGCTCAGCAACAATCTTCTTCACTTCCCTTCTACAGCATTGCCCAACGTCACCTGATTCCTCCCTCAAAACCAATTCATCTTCATCCCCAGTCTGTACTAGAAAAGCCTAAGAAGCCAGGCATGGCTGTAAGATAACTTACAGCTACTCATTCCTGATCTATAAATATTATGTAGTTAATAGACATGGTCAAGAGCTTATTTTTACATACAGTAGGACCCTTTGATCCTTACAAACATCAGAACATTTCTGACAACTTTCTTAACCAAAGCAGAATTAGCTCACTAGGAGTAAAGTGCCTAAAAGCCCAGCAGGAATGCTAAATTTGATGATAGTCAATATTGAAAAGCAAAGACATCTAAAATACAACTTTTCAAAAAGCAGCTTTTCAAGCTGTCTTCTTTTTTTTCCCCACTGCTTATCAAATATACAGCCCTATGAATCTCAGTAGAAACAATTTACCTAACGCTGAGGGACTGGGGAAATGGACCCTTCAAACAAATTTTGGCACAAAGAATGTAAGTCCATCCTAAAAGAAATATAAACCTGTCCTAGAAGCAGTCAGAAAAGTTTAGAGCTCTGAAGAGACAATAGCTCATTATCGATATTTAGTTCTTTCTCAGTTGGCCAACAAACTACCAAAGATGTCCAATAGAGAACAGTATGTTCCCAGGCAAACAATACAACAGAGTTTTTTCCTTCTTTCAGAAGGAAAAAAGCAGGGCAGATAGCAGGAGGAAAGGGTTAAATTGCTGTTGACATTTCTTCTGAGGGTTACTTGGTCCTTAGCTGTCCTTCAGCACAGCAAATCTCCCTACAGAAGACAGCTTTGGAAGTGTAACAGCTTTTTTTTAACGTATCGTTATTTATTTTTTATTTCTGGGTCAGCATAACTAAACTCTTATTTCTTAATTATCCCAAGTCTCTCACCCTGCAGTGGTGTAGCCATCTGCCATTCTGCACAGAGCTGACTCAAACCTCAGCTCCAGTGATAACCTAATAAAGGAAAACTATTCTCTGTCTTACTCAAGGGAAGGATTTTCTCTTGCTTAAAGTGCTCCAAGTGGGATGTGTACAACAACACTACTGTTCACCTCTTCCCTTTGCACCTATAGCTGGCTATAAAAGGCTTGTGTAAAGCTGAAGTTTTCTAAAGTGAACTTGCTCACTATGGGTTGACGCACTTTTTTTCCTTCAAAAATGTACATGTGCTTGTGTCATTTTTACCAATATATTAAAGTGAGTTTTACACACAAACAGGTTAAAAAATAGTTTCATGTAAGAAAGTGAGACAAAACCAAGTGAAATCAACAGTGGATCTATGACATGGGACTGGATGCCAAGTCAAGATTATTCTGAATCCAGAGATTTTTTTTGTGACTTACATAATAACTCACACAGAAAAAATGAGTATTAATGTTCTATCTCTTACTGTACTGCTCAGATTTGCCTGTGAATAATCTAAGTCTAATTGTGAAAGCTGAAACATGAATAATAGCTGCACTCTCTCATCCTGCAGTGAATAGACTCATTTTAACACATTATTTCTTTTCTCTCTTTCAGCACACCACTGCACTAGGAGGTTATAATGGTAGCCAAATAGCTCCCATTTCTACCAGCATTTACACTTGTTTATGATTTATTTGGGAAAGGCTCGGAGAAGCCATCTACCCAGTTGCACCCCTCTGTGTAGGGAAAACCTGCATTTTTCCGTGGGGGACCGGGTGAAACCCTGACAGTGGAGGCAGCTGGCCGTGCCCTTTCTGCCCACTCACTGCATCTTTGCCTCCTTTCCAGATGAGCCTCACACATCTCCAGATCTCCCTTTGAAGCACCTGTAGCTATAACCGAGCCGAGGATGTCCCCACCCCCTGCTACTCCTAAATGCACTGGACCTGTCCATAGAGCTTGGCCAGTTTTCCTATCTCGAGGTTTTGGGTTTTTTTAATCCCTGCATGTTCCCATGCGTCTGCGCAAACCGTGGGAGCTCCGCTGTCTGAGGAATATTAAGTTTTCTAATTTGCTTGTTAAATGTGCCAACTGCAGTGTAGGCAAGCCCCTTGTGAGGCACGGGATTGAGGAGGCATCTAGCAGAACTCTCGGATGCCGTTACTGTGCATTTTTCAGCTAAAGTCTAAGCCTTTACACAAACTCCAAAATTCTATTATAAAGTGTGCCAGCTTCTTAAACAGGATAAAACTCCAGTCCCTGTTTTAACATTTTAAATTAGACACCAGAGGTAACGTCTGTAATGTCTTTAAACGTATTGATTATCTAACTTAGTGCCTGATTTACAAGGACTGATATCCTTCTGTGAAACACTGTCTTTATGCAGGAAAGAACCTGCCGCCGGCAATACTCTTCTTGCACAAACACCTATACCTCACCTGGCTAACACGAACACCTCCATGCACAGGTGATACTTCTGTGACTGTAAACGTGATAAATGCTTCTGAATCACATACCAAATACAAGCAACACAAGTTTAATGACATTTAGGAAGAGCGTGAGAATCACAGAATGGTTTGGGTGGGAAGGGACCTTAATCATCATCCAGTTCCAACCCCCTTGCCCTGGGCAGGGACACCTCTCACCAGACCAGGTTGCCCAAAGCCCCATCCAGCCTGGCCTTGAACACTTTGAGAACATTTAAACTATTCCATGTGCACGGCACATCCGTGTGAAATGTGAAGCAGCTGACTGCAGGACCACTTATAGAGCTCGAGTATATATAAGATATATACCACTTACAAAGCTCGAGTATAAACTTGTCAGCCACCCCATGTTTGAGACCACCAACTCCTGCTGAAATGAAAATAAGGGTGTAAGTGTTCTGAGGGGAGCTGGAGAGCTAATCAGGTCTGCCTTTTTGAGATGGCACGGGGACGAAGCCAGTAAGAACACCCAGACAAACTCCTTATTTACAGGTTAATGTCCCAATGCTGCTTGAGAAACCTTCAAAATAAATTCTGGGCTTTTAGGATAGCGGAGCACACTGAATGTGGCTGCTCAGGGGGATAAATGGCCAGAGCTGCCCCGGTCCCTCAGGATCCTGGAAAAGTGTGTCTGTGATGGATGGGACCAGTCTGACTGTGACGCTGCCTACCCTGCCATCAGCACAGCCCCCTTCCTGCCGGAGTCAGCCCTTCATTAGCTTCAGCAGCAATTAATGAACTAAGTTGAGTTGTGTCTGAGAAAAGCCAGCTGCTCAGCAGAGCCAGGGTGGATCTGTCTGTCTGTCTGTCTGTGGCCCTAGACAGCTGCCCATTTGCCTTGTGTCTCCAGCTGGAATCGGAACCGCTGTCTCTGCAACCGATGGCTGTAGGAAAGTTTCACACACAAAGTTTCAGAGAGAGCTCAGTATTATTTTTTTTCCCTCCTCCCCATCTAGACATGTAGCAAATAAGCCAATTAGGTATTCTGAGCACTTTAATTAACAAATCAGTTATGAACTGGAAAAAACGGTCATGCTTTCTGTATCCGTCAGGCTACGGTAAATTAACATAAACTAATGATGCTTTATTTTTATCCAATTATTTGAGCTTCACTTTCCACACTTTGTTCCTTGGATTGTGTTTTGAATTAAAAGGGTCATGTTTTCCCTCTGTAAAGTTACTTTTCCAATGCATCAGTCTGACCTGCCAGTATTTTTTCTCCTTTTTGATGCATATTCTTCCTTCACAAAATCTGCTATCTTCTTGCATGTTTTTTCCTGCTGCCCCATATATTGCTCCAGAGACAGAAAGAGATGGTGGCTTCAGAGGAAGGAGTGAGTGCAAACATCTTTATTTGTATTTTTAAGAATTCCTTCTACAAAATGTAGGTATTTATGGAAAATGTTTTATTAAGGCGAGCTCACTGAAGCACAGAAAACAAGTGCTGAGGCCAGCGGAGCACAACTGTCTTAGAAACAGAGATAGAAGTATTCATGGAGCTGAAGTGAGCTGTGCTTTATTTTGAAGGTGAACAAGGAAAATTGATTATGTGGTAGAATATAAGGCAGATAAACATACAGAAAATTATATGAATCCAGCACTAATATTTGACCATGACCTAATAGCCATGAGGGGACAAACGCCTTTCCTACGAGGCTTTTCTTTCTAGTTCCAAAAGAACTCACAAATGATGAGCTGAGCCTGAATTATTTATGGATTTTAAAAGAAGAATAAACCCGGAGGTGGAAGTTATTGTTATGCAAAAAATTTTATTAGGAATAATACCAAAAGGCCATGTCACTAATAAAATGGAAGTGATTTCATTTGCCCTCACAAGTAAAGGGGCCCATCGAGGAGCTACGTCTTGAAGTGGATAAAACAAACACACACAAAACGTGAGTTACTCGTACTCTCTCTAAAACATTCCAGAAACACTGTTGTTTGTACTGGGTGCAACACGAAGAATTCCACACCCAGTGCAAACGTGTTTCTAAGGTTGCACTGATACATCAACCATTTCAGTTATGAATAACTCTTTTTCCACATTTTTTAAATGGAAAAAGTAATTATAGAATAGGTAGCAACATTTAATTTCCCCTGATTTCCGATCACCTAATTTGATCTACGACGTATTACATGGCATAGTTTCAGCAAATAAACCCCATTGAATTGCACAACGTGTGTTTATCTACAGCACATATTTACGGAAAGGGAACTGCTGTTTGTTTATTTATTTAAAGGCGAGGATGTTTTAATTATTTACAAATTCTTACTCAGCAAGAGCTCTCTTATAGACAGACAAAAGCTAAGTGGATGATGCTACTCTACTTCTCATGGTTGTTGCCATTCTTTTATGCTACTCTACCCATTACCCTTAAGTGCTTACCTACTCAGAAAAGCCAGCATCCAGTCTTCTGGGCAGGGAATTTACAAAACACTGGCAACTCTATAACGACTTTCCCCTAAGAGGGTTTTAATCAAAATCTAATGAGTGATGTTGCATACAGGCATTCTCAGCGTGTCCTAAGGTCTTACCGACACAAGGAGATGGCAGTATTTAAGGTGATGAGCTACGGTGTCCTAATTACTGTAGGCTAGCTCCCCACTGTCCCTATCTGGACAACGTCACTGCAGAGTGAGCACCTCCTTACTTCCGAGATTCACCAGATACACACCAAAACTAAATTCCTGGCAAGTCCCCTGAAAAGAGAAGCCCAAACAGCTCAAAGAATCCAGGCTGATGCAAACCATCCCTTTTACATTCATTTTGTCAATAGGAAAACTACAGCACAGGCTGAGAGAGTTGGGGTTTTTCAGCCTGGAGAAGACAAGGCTCTGGAAGACCTTACAGCAGCCTTCCAGTACCTGAATGGGGGCTACAGGAGAGATGGGAATGTAGGGACAGGACGAGGGGTAATGGTTTTAAACTGAAAGAGGGGAGATTTAGATTAGGTATTAGGAAAGAATTCTTTGCTGTGAGGGCGGTGAGAGCCTGGCCCAGGTTGCCCAGAGAAGCTGTGGCTGCCCCATCCCTGGAGGGGTTCAAGGCCAGGATGGATGGGGCTTGGAGCAACCTGGTCTGGTGGGAGGTGTCCCTGCCCAGGGCAGGGGGTTGGAACTCGATGGTCTTTTAAGGTCGCTTTTCATACACTATTACAGAAAAGCAAACAGGAACCGGAAAAGTGGTGATATTGGTTATGGTTTTGGAGGTTTTAATAGCCATGCTAAAAAGAGCCAGGTTTCTGGTTTAAATAGAGCCCCAATTTCTTCTCAAAATGCTTCTCAGAAGCATTTTTTTATATTGGAAGAGCTGTTGCAGAACAGATGTAATTGATTTACTGGGAATGATTTGGAGAATAAAAAACTCATTTTCCATTATAGACAAGTTCTTGCATCTTCCACACAGAAGCCAAAATTTAAAATTCTGCTGAGAAAAAAATCATACTGTCTCAATTTCACCTATGCCAAAACTTATCATTCCCGATGTTTGCTTTATAGACATATCAATAATTCCAATAACAGGTCAAGGTCAGCACCCTGATTAAAAAGCATCATGAAAGCCTAGACAGGGGTTACATAGTGGTGATAAAAGGACTGCTTTTTGAACATCAACTTTCCTGCAGAAGCTTCCCTCTGTATTCCATCAATTTTGTTGGCAGCTTCAGATTCTCCCCTAACACTGGACTTGAAAGCAAACCCTGGATGGCAAATTTCTTCTTCTTTATTCCGCTGTGCAAAAGATAATTTCCATACATCCAAAGATTCATTATGACCTTCATACTTTCACTGTCTGCTGGGATTATTTCTGAAGTTCTGAGACTCTGCTCAGTTTCAAGCAGCTTCCAATTACATTATATAACATTACATTATGTTGAAATAATGTAGAATTTCTTCCCTAAATTAAAATGGTATGAGGTGGATGATGGGCAGCATTAATTCCTGTACTGGTGAGAAGTGTAAGGTCCAATAGCTTGGGAACCATTAAAAGGAAGATTGATACTGCATTATATCAAACGTGTGCTCCGAATCCTCCTCATGATGTGATGCAGTCCATTGGTTCTACTGATGGCAGGTCGTACGACGTTAGACCTTATAACCTTGACATCACATATGCAAAAGCTTCTCTAGACAGATTTTTAAAAAGCTCTAGAATGACCTAATTGAGAGCTCTCCTTTCCTCTGATGCCACTTTAGTTAGTGGGGTGGTAGCACTAGGGGCTACTTTTGCCGAAGAATAGGTATGACAAAAATGGAAGGAACTCCGAAATCTTTCAGCTAGTCTACTAACTAGATTTCAGTTAAAGTGTGTTACAGTGCTGTCAGTGTGCCAATGCGAATGACTCGCGTGTCACTCATTCTGAAAAGGAAAACTAACTATTTTTTTCAAAGGTAACACATTCTCATATTTCTCCAAATATTCAACTGGACCGTTTAATACACTTGGAAATGTTTGATTTACACAGGTATAGAATGTGAGCTGATAACTGAGAGAATATTCAAAATACTTTTTTTTTAAGAAGTGAGTCTAAGGTAGAAAGTTTTAGGACTTTCTAGTATTCAAATTTAACAATCTTTGCATATATTCAGAAAACAGTGATAGTGACAGGAACAAAAAATAAAAGCCATGTACCTTTCTCCTCTTCTCTGTTGCCTTTTTCTCCCACACAAGCTACAGACATTTCAAAAATAATCTGTAACTTTGTTATATTGGCACTGAACGACACGCTAGTAATTTTTACAGTTTAAAAATATGAAAAAACACTACAATACAGTAGAGTGCTGAGGCTTAGTTGTTAAAAATGAAAAATGACGCTACTTGACAAAGGATAATTTGATAGAACCTGACTCCAGCGACCTTTGTCTGAAGAGTTGCTAACTCGCTGCCATTTAGCTTTGTAAGTAGAAGCTTTCTGCTTACGAGCCTTTAAGAGAAGCCCGGAGGCGCCACGCTCTGCCCTCCCCACCCCTGCCCTCACTGCGCAGTTCTCCGCATCCTCCCAGCCTCCACACAAGCTTTGCCACATCTCACGTTCCAAAGGTTCCTCTCCCCACACTTTCTTTGCAGGCGTGACAGGGAGAGCAGCAGTTGCTTCACCCAGCACTGGCACCCATTAAATGAGCTGGTAAGTAGTAGCACGGCCGAGGAAGCACCTTCCTTTGCTCACAGAGAGCAAAAGACAAAACAGTCTACATTTTCTGGGGCCTTCTTGTTCCCTGCTTCTTCCCATGAGAATCAAAGGAAAGCATTTTGCTTGCTTTGGGGGTCAGTGAAAGAGGGAGCTGGCATCGTACCCCCGAGCCTCGGGCTCTTTGTGATCGAGGAAGCACAGATTCACAGATGTAACAACCATGTAAATCAAAGACTCTTACTCACTGACACAGAAATTGGGGCTGAATAGTTTTTTTCTCTAATCAGCAATTTTCCCTCTGACTAAAAATAACCTTTTTTTTTTTTTTTTTTGGTCCCCAAAGCAGCTCAGGAGAAGCTCAGGTAAGCTTCTCTTTGCTTACCCTAATGAGAAATAAGGATAAGAACAGGACCAAGGGGCAAGAACACGCAGCACCAAGTAAACAGATTTGGAGAGGTAAAATTTTCTAATCAAGTTATACTCTGTCCATCAAATCTGTATTTCCTTTGAACAAAGTATATGTACTGATCTGTAAATTAGCAAAGGCTTACAGGGCTCTGAGTAGACAGCTGTGAAAAATGTGAGATATTCTCATACACTGACATAGCAAAATACCCTAACCATACATCCTGGAGGCTCAGTTTCCAGATAACTATAATTCCATGAAATTTTAGTTCTGTTTGCCTAGATCACTAGTTAGGGGATTTGTAAACAAAGCCATACCAAACATTAGGAACAAATTCATGGATGTTTCTGCTTTTGAAGCCAACTGAAAACTCCTGAAAGTATTAAACTCTTTGATGTGCATCCTTCCAGTGATGCAACAGTGCAACAGTGCAACAGTGATAGCAGGAAACTGAACCAGAATAACTGCAGTGACAACTGCAACCTTCTCAATAACATGATGTGACTGTTCAGTAAATCAGTGTCTTAATCAATAGAATAAAATACACTATCTAGCCTGCTAAAGTGTTTTCCAGTCTAGAATGAAGTGCCGTGAAAATGGCAAAGGAAAATATAATTGGGTTGGAGACTAGAATTTTCAAATTCATATTCCTTTAATTTAAAGGGTCTGGGGCTAGGGGAGGGGGAGCTCTTTCTATTTAATGACTTGAGCACAGTGTGGTTTAAATAGCACATTTGATTTGGGAACCTATTAGCTGATAATGACTCTTTGGAGAGAAAAAAATTGGATTCCCTTATTACTGGTTTGGTTAGCAATATCTGTAATTCCATGATGTTGTAAGATAGCTCAGCATTAAGACTGAGCTATTTTCCATCATTTGTAGAAGCAGAAGCATAAACACAGGGAAGGCCGAGTTGCCACGTTAAACACATTTCTGAATTCTGCAGTAATTTTACTGGCACTAGAATCAGGAAAGCAAAACCAGGTAAAGTACAAATTGAAACTTGAGTTTTGAAAAGTATGTATGCTGGGCTTCATGGGAATGATGGGATGGGTGACAACAGTCAAAAGAAGTCGCTATATAAGCAGAGAGATGCAACTAAATTTAAAATGACCTTTTGAGAGAGTAATTAAGCAACTGCTTGATAATGACAGCACTGTACATCCATATTGCTACAAAAACATCATTAAAAGAAACTGCACTGTAGCGATTATAAGGGTAAGAAAAGGGAGGATAAATATAATTAAAAGAAAAACTGAAATTCCCAATGTCTCATTTGCCTTTGACTTACAAAAGAAGTCCAGTAAACTAAAAGGAGAAATAGTCATCTAAAATCATTTTGAAGGTCCTTCCCAGCAAGCTGATGTAAAGCTTTATTTTATTAAAGTGATACTAATGACTTTTTTTATATTTTAGAACAGGGAATAGAATGCAAATGAACATAAATGTGATTAGATACAGCAGAATTCAACCTAAATGATGAGCAGTGTTTCAGAACCGAGCTGTTCCTTAACTGCTTTCACCCGGACAAGGAACAGTTGAAAACACAAAGTGAGGGACCCACCTGCCTTTCAAGCCCCACGTTTAGACACACCGCAACAGAAGGACTGAGAACTCTAATGTAAACAAATAAGGGCAACGCTGAAGTGAAATCCTGAAGCCGGCATAAAAACGGCACCTATTCTCATTCAGAAGTCATCTTCTAAATTCCTGAAGCAATAAACCATGTTACCTGCAGGCCTACAACCAGCGCAATTGCCAACGGCAGGAACAGGCCACGGGCTCTGCATCAGGCCGAGAGCTTGGGAGGCACGGTTTCTCTAGGCTGGGCTTCAGCTTCTGTTTGCCTCGTTTAATTGTAATAGCAATTCCCTAACAACCAGGTAACACAGCCCAATCGGTGTTACCTCTAACTTAGCTTTGTGGTTGCACGGGCTAGTGACTATGGGTATAACGATTCTGATGTATTTCTCTGCCTAAATTAGGTATTCTGCAGAGAACAAACTATTGCTGTAGGACAAAAATGCAGCGTAGAGGACTACAGCCGTGGGACGATAGCAGAGGTGTTGAAAATACGGGCACAAGGGTGGTACCAGAGGGAGCGGGGCTGTAAGCAACTCACCAGGTCAATTAGCAGTCATTAAAAGAAAGCAACCTCTAGAGCCGGCTAAGGCTGATTTTAGAGAACAAAAAAACCAAGAGAACAAAGAGATCATAGAAGAAGAATCCTACACAGGTAAAAAACGCGTGTGCAGAGAATTCAGACATACGGAGCTGCGGTCTAATAAAGATCAATGTCAGGTCCTGAGGGTACCAGCAGGTCATAATTGCCTTCTCCAGTCCCCTGGGGACCCACTCTGCATTCCTGAGCCATGTCCTAGGTGCATCTATGCCCACCCCATGTCTTCCCCAGTTGTGGATTGAGCTCCCTGGCTCAGCATCAGACCTGGCTCGTCCCTTCCTGTGCGATGATCTCCAGACAACCGGCAGAACCTGCTGGTGCCACCAGCAGTGCCCACCCACCCTGCTTGTGGCCAGGGGATGGTACCCCAGCAGCCAGGGCTGCCCATGTCTCCCACTTGGCCACCCTCATGGCTCAGGTCCCCTTACCCCATTCCCCGAAAACACCTACAATTAACCTCCAGCAGAGGTTAACCTCAACCTCAATGCTGTCACTGACATCTGTGTCCTCCTCCCAGCAAAGAGTCTGGGATGGTGACAATGCACCATAGCCCCCACCCCAGCCAGAGCCGTCCACCAAAAGGCTTGGGGGAGCTGTGACAGGGGGAGTGTAACACCAGGGAAAGGGATAGAGCCAAGGAAGTGTGTATATAATCTGGTGATTATTGGGACTTTTCTCCCTAACAGTATGTTTTCTTCTCTTTCTTTTTTTTTTTTTTTTTTTGTAATAACAGATAGACCAATATTTATTCTTTGATTAAGATTACAATCAGGCTAACAGTAAATTCATGGCTTTGCTTGTAAGGTGTGTGTGTGGGGTTTAACTCAGAATCTTCACAAACAGTAGCATAAAAAATTGGTGGAGAACATGGGAAGGCAAGGGGCTCAAGAGAGCTGGGCAATATTCAAACATTGCCTTCTCCGAGCTCAGGACCAGTGCATTCCCAAGAGCAAGAAATCGAGCAAGGGAAGCAGGAGACCTGGGTGGTTGAGCAGGGACCTTCTGAAAAAACTAAAGTGGAAGAAGGAGGTTTACACCGAGTGGAAGAAGGGACTTGGGTGTCCCACTTGGGAGGATTACAGAGAAGCTGTTAGACTATGTAGAGAAGAAAGAAGGAAGGCCAAGGCCTCCTTGGAATTAAAATTGGCAAGAGATGTCCAAGACAACAAGAAGGGGTTCTTCAATTCTATTGGAGGCAAAAAGAAAACTAAAGAAAATGTGGGCCTGCTGTTGGATGAGTCGGGGGCCACGGTAACAGAGGATGCAGGGAAGGCTGAGTTGCCGAATGCCTTCTTTGCCTCAGTCTTTACTGCTCAGGCCAACCCCCGGGAGCCATGGACTTTGGATGAATCAGAGAAAGTCTGGGCTAAGGAAGACCTTCCCTTGGTGGAGGAGGACCAAGTCAGAGATCAGTTAAGAAGGCTGGACATCCACATGAGTCCATGGATCCAGATGGGATACATCCGAGAGTGCTGAGGGAGCTGGCAGAAGTCATTGCAGGGCCACTCTCCATCATCTTTGAGAGGTCCTGGAGAACAGGTGTGGCGCCCAAGGACTGGAGAAAGGCCAATGTCATCCCAGTCTTCAAAAAGGGCAAGAAGGAGGACCCAGGAAATTACAGACCGGTCAGCCTCACCTCCATCCCTGGAAAGGTGATGGAACACCTCATCCTGGGTGCCATCTCAGAACATATGGAGGAAAAGAAAGCTATCAATCAGAAGTAGTCAACATGGATTTACCAAGGGGAAGTCATGTCAGACTAACCTGATAGCTTTCTATGATGGCATGACTGGTTGGATAGATGAGATGAGGGCACTGGATGTTGTCTACCTTGACTTCAGCAAGGCTTTTGACACCGTCTCCCACAGCATCCTTGTAGCTAAGCTTAGGAAGTGTGGGTTAGATGAGTGGACAGTTAAGTGGATTGAAAACTGGCTGAAAGACAGAAGCCAGAGGGTTGTGATTAGGGGCACAGAATCCAGCTGGAAGTCTGTAACAAGTGGTGTTCCCCAGGGGACAGTACTGGGTCCAGTCCTCTTCAATATATTCATCAGTGACCTGGACAAAGGGATGGAAGGTACCCTCAGCAAGTTTGCTGACGACACAAAACTAGGAGGGGTGTCTGACACCCCAGAAGGCTGTGTGGCCATACAGTGAGACCTGGACAGGCTGGAGAGTTGGGCTGAGAGAAACCTGGTGAAATTCAACCAGGGCAAGTGTCGGGTGCTGCACCTGGGGAGGAATAACCCCCTGCACCAGGACAGGTTGGGGGTGACCTGCTGGAGAGCAGCTCTGAGAGACCAAGACCTGGGAGTCCTGGTGGACAACAGGATGACCAAGGGCAATGGGCCCTTGATTCACAATTGATTCACAAGCTAATTCCCCAAGAATCTGGGAAATTTTAAGTTTTAGGACTTTTAGATTGATATTATTTAGAAAAACATAAACCCAATGATATTCAGAATACTAATTTTCTGTTAATCGAAATTTTCATGTTTAAATGTATGATTCCTGTGAAATTAAGGCAGAGATGGGTATCAAAATGGCATTTATACAGTCGTCTAAAAATATTAAGGAAAGCTATGAAAACGCCTGCGGGTGAAGGTAAAGATTTGTGTTCGGACCGTGAAATAAATCTTCCTGGCCCTGAGGACATACTTAGGCCAAGTAAATCATCAAACTTACTCACTTGTTCTTCCAACCACCAAAACCGAGGTGGTTTTCTTGCCGCCGAGCAGCAGCTCATGGCGTTACAGGAACACAGGCACCAAGCGGCGCCAGAACCAGCTGAAGGGCAGGAGCTGCACCGACGGGGGCACACCAAAGCTGTTCAGCTTTGCTCCGACAGCCATGAACCTTCCAAACCTTCATTGACCCCCCCCAACGCAGGTATGCCCTTTTGACTGGACCTGCACTGTGTGTCTCCACCGAGGCGAGGCGTTTGGCCCACCCTGTTATCCCCCAACACGTGGGAGAAATACACCCCCCGTTATTAGGGGTGCATCTCCCCCTGCCGTGCAAGGGAGGGCAATTACTGCCACCCACAACGACATAGAAATTCATTAGGTTTACAAAACAGCCCGTCAGACAGCTAAAACTTCGTTAAAACAAGCAATAATATTCTACGTAAAAAGCATATTGAAAATATCACTAGTGATGTTTTTTTTTTTTTCCTTGAAAAATCCGAAGGTTAAGGCAGAGAGCACCCCTTACCTCCTCGCTTGTTTAACTTGGCATACCCTGGCACGTAGCTGCTTGTCATGGACGAGGAGCTGCTGAAGGAGGAGTGGGGTAACGCTGAGACCAGAGGTTCATCACACTTTTCTGAAACACAAGAAAAGAGATTCACTTTATGCTGTTCGTTATTCACCCCTACTAAGGGGCAACGCGCCCTTTATTTTTCTCTTGGGCAGTAACATAATGACACACCTGCCCGGGGGGGTGGTGGGGTCACCATCCCTGGAGGGATTTCAGAAACGTGTAGACGTGGCACTTCAAGGCATGCTCTAGTGCCTGAGATCGTTGCGGGGCTTTTTTGTGTATGTGTGGTTGGACTTAATGATCTCAAAGGTCCCTTCCAACCATGAAGATTCTGTGATTCTGTGAAAAACCAGCCTTGGTATTTTCATACTTGGTAAAAAATAGCAGTACCTGGTATTTTTGTGTTGGGTGCTGGGGTCTGACCTGCTGGAGAGCAGCTCTGAGGAGAAAGACCTGGGAGTCCTGGTGGACAACAGGATGCCCATGAGCCACCATGAGCCAGCAATGGGCCCTTGTGGCCAAGAAAGCCAATGGCATCCTGGGGGGCATGAGGAAGAGTGTGAGCAGCAGGTGGAGGGAGGTCATCCTGCCCCTCTGCTCTGCCCTGGGGAGGCCCCAGCTGGAGCACTGGGACCAGTTCTGGGCTCCCCAGTTCCAGAAGGACAGGGAACTGCTGGAGAGGGGACAGCAGAGGGCTACAGAGATGATGAGGGGCCTGGAACATCTCTCTGCTGAGGAAAGGCTGAGGGACTTGGGTGTTTTTAGTCTGGAGAAGAGAAGGCTGAGGGGGGATCTGATCAACGCCTATAAATACTTCAAGGGTGGGTGTCAGAAGGATGGGGCCAGTCTTTTTTCAGTGGTGCCCAGGGACAGGACAAGAGGGAATGGGCACAAACTTGGATGTAAGAAGTTCCACCTAAACATGAGGAGGAACTTGTTTCCTGTGAGGGTGGCAGAGCCCTGGCAGAGGCTGCCCAGGGAGGTGGTGGAGTCTCCTTCTCTGGAGACATTCAAACTCCTCTGGACACGTTCCTGTGGGACCTGCTC
This sequence comes from Calidris pygmaea, assembly GCA_003697955.1. Lineage (NCBI taxonomy): Eukaryota > Metazoa > Chordata > Aves > Charadriiformes > Scolopacidae > Calidris > Calidris pygmaea. The sequence goes on along the minus strand of QJSC01015141.1, from coordinate 443,504 downwards.
TGGGTGGACCTGCTCTGGCAGGGTGTTGGACTGGGTGATCTCCAGAGGTCCCTTCCAACCCCATAGCATTCTTGGATTCCGTACATGTGGAATGCATGCAGCTACATCCAACAGTTCAGTAAAAAAAACCCACACCCAAACCAAAAAAAACCCCAAACCAACAAAAAAGCAAAAAAGCAAATCAACACCACCTCCCTCCCCCACACCAAACCACAAGAAAACCCATAAACAAACAAATAAACCACACAGGCACACACCCCCTGACATGAGAAAATAAAGACTTCATCAAAATCAGGACAAAATTAGGTAATGGTAACGTAATTAGGTAATGGTGGCCTGACCTTGGGCCACCACTGTCCTTATAGACACTGTAAATGAACAAAAAAGCCTACCCTGATATATCTGGAATGTTTTTGGTGACAAGAAAATGTAATGCTAAAGAAAAATATTATCATGAAAGCTTTGTGAAAAGTAGACAAGATATAAACTTTCAGTTCTGTAATAAAAGTGCTAATAACCTGATATTTTAAAAAAGAAAATAAATTCGTTCACATGAATAAATGCCTCTCAATTATCACATTTACTGAAAAGAAATTAACAAAATAATCTTTTTTAAAAAAATATAATCTCCATAATCCATTCAAGCACTTCACTTCTACTTTGCTCAGTGTGAAGAAGATTAACTTGGTATTAGCATCTAAGATGGGAGAAAACAAAATCAAAATCTTTGCCCTTCTAATGAAAAAGAAAGTTTAAAACAAACCCGCTGTTGTATAAAGTTATGTAAATTAGAATAAAGAGAACCAGCTTTGGATTTTTTCAAATACTTAGATAATTAACGTACTGCCCTTTGTTCTCGTTTTTCCTCAGTCGTTTCACCAGATGGGTGAAATATGTAGGTTAAATTACTCGTTTGCATTTCAGGTACAACCTACCACAGCAGGAAAAAAAAATATATGTAACCTGCCCCGATGGGACTGGCTCATCCTTTTAAACACAGGGGCTGCAGGGCAGCTCTGCCGCCAGCAGAAACACCCCCGGGTTGTGGACCTGGAAAGCATCACATCACCCCTCATGGGCAGAGGGGAGCCCACACGGTGACTGAATTAATCCTGCCCCCAACGGAGGAACTTTAAGGGAAGAAAAAAGGATTGTGACTGAATCCACTCATTTATAATGCAGGTCTCCTAAAATTTCCAGGCTCGTGTAATGAAAAATAAAATGACTTACACAGCAATAGAAACCGAAGCACAGAAGTACAGAAGAACATTAGTTCATGAATCAGTGCTTTGACATTTAACAAAATAAATAAGTTTTCTTCAAAAATCTCTGAGAGTTTGTTAAGGGAGAAAACAAAATTCATACCGGCATAAAAGCAGAGGCAAGAGCAAAGGGCAATTGCTTTGCACTAAATTAAAGAACAGTTCCAATGACTCTAAAGTTCACTACCGCACTATTTAATGATGGAATTTTGACAAGGGAAGATAAATAGTTTTAAGCACTATTGTTTATACCATGAAACAGAAGGATCGATTCCCCTCCTCCCCCTGCTTCGGCTGCAGCTACACAGCACATTTGGTCAGAGGACCGCAGCGGGATGGGCACAGTGCCTTCTGCTCACCTCCCATCCCATCCCATCCCATCCCATCCCATCCCATCCCATCCCACCCCATCCCACCACCCACCCAAGCATCCCCCAGGACCCCTCTGCAGCAGCAGGGGTGCAGGGTGGAGCTTTAAGATGTTGGGGGCCAGGCTGCTATTATTTCCAAGTAGTACGAGGTCAGAGCTTAAGAACAGAAGTGTGCTTCAGAACACTTAGAGCAGACTGAAGTGCTCATTACAAATTTTGCCCTAAATGTCATAATCACAGAAAGACAGACTTAACCGACCGAGTTGTTCTCGTGCATTTCTTTATCTAGAGCTGCATTTTTGGCAGTTGGTAAAAATGGGGTTTCAGCTAGAAGACTGCTAGCAAACGGCCCTCACTGCAGCCAGCAGTGTCACCTAGCTAGAGATTTGGGGTCATTTGTCATCAATTCCGTGGTCTAGCTAAAAATGGAATGAAACATTTAAAAGCAGAAGAACACATCATCAGAAATATTTAAAAAATACTTTACCAAACCTGTTCATAGTATTTTCCTCTGCTTAATCTCACATGATATTTACTGTTAAGAAAAAATATGTTCTCATTATTAATGAGAGCTCGGGCTGAACAAGTAAAGCACCTCTGTTCTTTGTTCAGTTTCCTGTGTTGTTCTGGGGTTTTTTAGTATATTTTTAAAGCAAATTGTTAGGTTTATACAGTTTTGCCCCACCCATACTTTCATACTAGGGTGGGGTTGGGCTGGGGAGGATCATCTTCATGCATCTTCATGGAAGAATATTAGGAATAGAAAGATTTAGCTATAAAACTGTTTGCTACTTATGCAGTTTGAGTAATTCCAGAATATAATTGGAGGCTATTAGTCATGCTATTCCAAAAAAAAAAAAGAAAAAACTATCCTAAATTGCAATAAAAAAAAAAAGTTTAAAGAAAGTTTTAAAAAGGGATAAAACACGAGCAAAATCTTAATTTCTGCAAACAAAATTAAACCCAGATTTTAGACAATGTGTTCAGAAACAACAGAACATCTGAAAAACACCTCATAGAATCGTAGAAGCTTATCAGAACTTTCATTCTTTTACTAATCCCAGTAGCTATTGAGAAAACCTCCTCCTTTTGCTTTGGCAGCTGCGATGTTGGTGCTACAACTGATGAAGCAACGCAAAAGGAAATATGGAAAAACTTTTTTGGAAAGAGTACTGCTTCTAAATCATCATCCCCCTCTACGGCCCGCCTTGTCTCTCTGCTTCACTAATCCATCCTCGTGGATTCAACAGAGTAAGACAGAGGAGCCTGACATCGTTGAAAACTAAAAATCAAATCCCGGAGGGGGTATCACTTTGCATGGGCCACTGCAGTCACAATTTCTACAGTCATGAATGTGCTTCATTTGGTGTATTTGTGCTTTTGAAGTATGGAACGTATTAAGCTTTCTTTTGAAAGTGTTAAGCTTTCTTAGTTTGGTTGGCATCACCACTAGTGGGGAAGGGGGCTGAAAAATCAGAGCTAATGTAGTTTTCCTTCGCTGTTGTTTAGATCTGCATTCACTTGCTATGCCTGCTTTGCGCCACCAACTAATAAGCTATAGAATAAAATCAAAAATACCTCCCTTTCTCATTCTTTAAAAAACAAACACCCCCCTCCCCCCAGCCCCAGTCTTCCCGCTCATTTAGGCTTCAAAATCTATGAAATTCACCATAAATGTGTATGAATTATAGGGAAGGATTCTACTTCAAATGAATAGATGTTAAAAAAGACATTAAATCTCATCAGTAACTCATGACTTTAGGTCCAAGAGAACAAAAGTTAAAAGACTGCTTACATAAGGTAATATTTCTAGCCCTGCATGAAAGTTCCACTAAATATATTGCACTATTTAAACTTCCTTCATAACATGAAATGCTGTTATGCCACAGATTTAAGAGAAAAAAAATAATCCTTGGGAACTGTTGGTTCTTTCAGCAGTTTTAGTTATTTCCTGCAGAATCCAATTTTTTACTTACTAAAACCAGAATCATATATACCTTCCTGTTACTGAGATATAATAGCTTTCCCCATATAAGTCAATGTACTGTGCCCTGTTAATCAATTACAGAGCACACTCTCCTGCCAGCATCGGAGCAGCAAAGAAATAAACTCTCCTCCACACCATTTATCTCAGTGATGTATTAACACCCAAGCCAGCTCAGGTCCATTTAAATGTTGACTTCCTGCAGCAAAACCCCGTTTCCACCCCACTCCATTCTGCTCGGATAGACAAAACTGATAACTTTGTCACAGGCATGATGACATTTGCTACCCCGACCTTCCTGTTCCGAGGGAAACCGCCGTGAATGTCCATCAGAAACAAGTTCCCGTGAGATTCAACTAATTAGATCAGAGGATGAAAGGTAATCTAATGTCATTAAACACAAACGCAAAACCTCTGCAAACCACAAGCCTCAAATTCGTAAGGGGTTTAGGGAATCCTAGGGGATGTAGAAGGGAAGGACTGCTCTGCGCTCGCTCTGTTCTTACATGTCTTCTCAGGCACCTGGCTATTGGAAACCAGGTACCTGTAGAGATGGACCTTCCGTCCTACCAAGTGTGGCCTCTCATATGGTGTTTGCACTCAACAAAACCAGGAGAGGATAGCTGTCCTTCCCTGTTTCACAGTCTATTTATGTAGTCTACCTGTGGTGCAGGGCGGACTAAAACAGGGCTGTCTTCTCCTTTGCCTGCAATGGCTTTAATTTCCGCTTGGTTCGTCCATGAACTGTTTGGGAAATAAGGACCAGACTATCTGAAGGGACAAGCCTTGGTGACCGTGGCACCAAGCAGACCACATACACACAAACTCCTGATTTACGAACCCCAGAGGCTGTTAAAGCTTAGTCTGAGCTGTGCCAGTGACTTCAGTGCTTTTCGGTGGGCAAAGCAGAGTGAAAAAAACCCCCGATGCTTCACTTCACAGAAGCCTGTTCAAACGCTGAGCAACCTGATCAATAACCAGGTCACCTGTAAAGTTGCTGACAGGTCTTATCAAAGCAGCCTGAGCAGATGAAAAAGACAATCTGCAGCTCATCTGTGCCTTCCTGACATTTGTATCTAGCCGTAGGTCGGAATGCATACAAACAACTATACATTTAGAAATGTTAAGACACGGGAACAGCAGACATTTATAGTTTTTATTAATAATTTGAAGGTGCATCAGAGCATCTCTCAGAAGCTCTCACAAAGATTCTGTCAGCAAAGTAAAAAGAGAGCCAAGATGTGTACAGTGCTTCTAAAAAAGAAAAAATATTTGGATACTGATAAATAGCACTCATCAGAAACAGGTGACGGTGGCTTACGAAGAATGTTTTTGAAGAGCAAAGGCTTTTCCATCATTATGGTCCAGCGTGCACTGAGACAAAAATACCAAACCTAAGATCTATAAATTCACCCCTACTTCTTCAAAATCTTCAGCCAAGATTTCCTATGAATTTATAATCCAATATCATACTTCTGCTATAGGATACTAGCTCTAAGACATAAACATGCTGCCAATAACACCTTTACTAAAAAAAGCCCCATATGTGTATGTCAGAAGTGAAGAACTTGAAAGCCCATCAACTTAGATGCAATAAAGCAAATGGCTGCAATGTCAATATTGTGCTCCGAGACCAAAATAGCCACAATTAATTGCTAGCAGAACATGAAACAGATGAGTCAATCTGAAGTGGCATTAAAAAAAATAATCTCAGCCAAGAAATACACAAAGCCATGGCTTTCTGACAAAAAAAAAAAGTCTTAACCATTTCTCTTTTATACAATATTTTCACTGTACAAACAGAATATTTACGATACAAAAATTTTAACTATTACCAGTATATCCAGCTCATTAATTATACAAATTGCCTGTCAAGTGCAAGGAAAAAAAAAATTTAAAGCAACTTTTAATCTTCAGTCGTAATGCAAGACCCCCGTCTTAAAACATGAATTCTAAAGTACATGTTGGGGAGCACGGGAGGGACTCGTATCATCTGGGTTTAATTGGTACAGACTGCTAAATGCTAGTTATCCTGAACGTATTTTTCTCCTCCAGTGTGAATACCGAGGGTGATTCCTCTGCAGCGTGCTGAGGAGAACGGGGAAGCCACCAAGCAGTTCTGAAAAGCCGTCATGAGATTGCAAGGGCACTCCAGGACGCAGGTAAAACAGGGCTGGGAGCTGGCGTACCTCCGGCCACAACCAGCAGGAATATTAACGGGGCTGGTTGGCATTAGCATGCTGAGGCAGCCTGCCTTCTCATACTGCATAGGCAGGCTTTATAATCTGAAATGAATGCCAGAATCCACCCTGTTTAATTCACAAGGCTGTGTCTGCCCCCCCCCAGACAGTAGGAATAAATAAGCGCAAGTCACCAGGACGTTTTATGCACTGTTTCAAACCAACTTTTAAAACTTTGCTAATCGCGAAGGGGAAGATGCTACAAAGCACCTCATGGTCAATGGTAACTCCTTTTAAAAAAAACCAAACTTAGAAGCAGGTGATACTGAGGAGAGCCCATCACAGGTTGCATGCCAACGACAGGAAAAGCGACCTTGGTGCCGTGTCACAAGGCTGCTGCTCAGGATGATACCATCCAGCCAAGCACCTCACCACGTGTGACGGGAACACTGCTGGAGGAACCCATCCCTTAGTCCTCAGAAGGGCTACTATTGAGAACAATAAACACTGATGGTAATGGCTGGAGAACGCCAGGCAGGTCACACCTCACGCTCCAAGTTCTTAAGTCAGCAAGAAATTGGAAAAAGAGCTTATCAAGGAAGACCTTCTCTTATGGGGAAAGGAAATAATTGCCTGTCAGGTGTTATTTCCCAAATGTACCAGCCTTTGGCACCTTTGGGGTGGTTCAACAACCTCTTGCCTTATCTGTGTTCTGTTGTGTTTTTCATAATGTGGGAGATAATTAAAAAAAATAATAATCTACCATATACTGTTACTTTGGGCTTTTTTTTTTTTTTAAATAAAAAGCTAACTTAACTCCCCAGCAAGTTTCTTGGACCGTTCTATTGACTGGATTGGGATGATGATTGCTAGAGTGGAAGCTTCATTTCCCACTCTCTTCTGTCCCACCTCCTGTCCCAAGTGGGGCTCCCTTTGTACCACGCACACGTTAGAAGGGTAACAAACACCAACCCACTTTTTAGATACCTTAAACCACAACAAAGCTGCCCACACTCCCCCTGGGCAAACAGGGTCATACTCTGCATTCACAAGGGTTACTTTCCCAGTTATCATTCCCATTTGCCCATCAGGAAGTCTTCCAGAAGCCACGTTTGGCTTCTTGTTTGCTGTTTCTACTGGCCCCCCGTTGCTTTGAGCTGTTATTTCTCCCAGGGCTCTCTCTACCTTGCCCAAGTCTGCAGCTTCCCTGCATTGAGTGCCACTTTGCAGGACACCTTGGCAGGCTGCGGGGGAGCCAAGTTCACGTTCAGCTTCGTAAGCAAATGAGCCCAAGTGGAACCGAAGCTGTTCTCTAAGAATCTCCATTGCTCAGCTGTAATCTGAAAGACTGGAGCAGCTCGTATTGATCGTCTGGCACATTTCATATTCCGGTTCCAGTTGCATACCATCAACAGAGATAGCACATTGCTGCTCAAAAGGGTGGCTGCTGCTGAAAAGGAAGAAAACGTAGGAGCCGTTTTTCCAGCTCCAAGGTGAAGCCATAAATTACGTTAATTTAGTGGTCTCCACACAACCCTTACTGCTCAAGGTTACTCGTTCTGAGGTTTATTTCAAGCCTTTCTATAGATCTCTGTAAGGAAAGGAACGAGCCATGGGTAATGGTTTTTATGGAGGTTACTGTGCTCATGGCAGAGCACAGCCAGTCAGGCCAGTTCCTTTGTTCTGGTTCCGATGCAGGAATTAAACTTCAGGCAACACTGGATGCACCACCATTTGGATGCCCAAAGACAGATAGTACTTTATAAGATTTTCCAAAGTATCTTTTTACCTGAACGTTGTTTCTGATACCTATTGACTAGTTCTCAGAGTGGCCAAAGCCTCATTAATCCCAAAAGTCATGGCATGGCTACACGCACACTGGCAGCCCAGAAGGCCAACCCCATCCTGGGCTGCATCAAAAGAAGGGAGGCCAGCAAGTCGTAGGAGGTGATTCTGCCCCTCTGCTCTGCTCTGGTGAGACCCCACCTGGAGTGTCCAGCTCTGGAGTCCTCAGCACAGGAAGGACATGAGGGAACAGGTCCAGTGGAAGGTCATGAAAATGATGAGAGGGCTGGAGCACCTCTGCTGTGAGAACAGGCTGAGAGAGTTGGAGTTGCTCAACTTGGAGAAGAGAAGGCTCCAGGGAAACCTTACAGTGGCCTTCCAGTACCTGAAGGGGCTACAGGAGAGATGGGGAGGGACTTGTTATCAGGGAGTGGAGTGACAGGATGAGGGGTAATGGTTTTAAATAGGAAGAGGGGAGATTTAGATGAGATACCAGAAAGAAATTCTTTAGTGTGAGGGTGGTGAGAGCCTGGCCCAGGTTGCCCAGAGAAGCTGTGGCTGCCCCATCCCTGGAGGGGCTCAAGGCCAGGCTGGATGGGGCTTGGAGCAACCTGGTCTGGTGGGAGGTGTCCCTGCCCAGGGCAGGGGATTGGAACTGGATGATCTTTAAGGTCCCTTCCAACCCAAACCGTTCTATGGTTCTATGAAAGCGCCCTAGTCCATCCAAGGACTGAGTTCTAACAAACATGAAAACTTTCTTGTCTTGAGGATTTCTTAATAAACATTTGTAAGCATTTGTGGGAAACACTGGGAATGGTACTAGCACAAATGCACAAATGATTACATGAGAACCATCAGCCATTTCTGCCTGCGCTGCCTCCCATCCCATGGCACACAACAGCACCAGGCTTCTGGCTTCCACTACCAAACATGAGAAAAGGTTTAAAGTGAATGTCACTCATTACTGTGATCTACAATTTATACCAGGGACATTAGGATTTTTTTTTAAATTAAATGAGCCAATTTGGTATCATTACAAGGAGAAAGCAGCCTCCTGAAATTCAGGTTTATTAAAATTTCAACATTTTACAAAGGAAAAATAGAAAACTGTACCCAACATTTGCACACTTGAATTTTTCAGGAAAGTGTCAATATTTTAAATTGTGAATTTACAAAAAAAAATTATTTTTTCTTTAGTATTTTACATTTGGAAAGAACAGAGGTCCTTAAAATTAAACTTGTGTTTATGTTATTATTTAGTAGCATTCAATTTTGAATGATTTACAAATCATCTGCATTCTTTTTATTGTCTCTAATCTATATCTACAGTAAGGTTTTTGCAGGGTTGTAGTTGGTTGGTTGGTTTTAGGTTGTGTTTTCCTTTCTTTTTTTTAGGAGGAGGAAAAGACACCACTTTAAACTAAACCCCTGTCTGAATTGCTTTTGATTTATTTTAGAGTCTGCAGAGTGTTCCACAGGCCATTGAGAATTTAGCAAATGTTCACACCATCGCACTACTGTGTCTTGTATAAAGAAATTTATAAACTGCTTTGCACCCTACCCAACTGGAAGAGTTGTAAGAGAAACCTGTCATCTTATTTGCTCAGTTTTAAAAAAAAAACATTCCAGTCAATTGCATCTGGAACAGTCAGAAGTCAGTCAGTCTGACTGTGCACTTGGGATTTCCTTAAATTAATAGACTGCCAACTCCACGCAAAGTAGAATTCATATTTTTTTCCATATTTTTGCACATACCTCAGACGTCTCTTCAGTTTTTAACGTTCTGACATGTAAATATACTTCTTAACTTTTTCACTACTGTAAAATACCTGAACGTTTTGGAAGATGTTTCAATGAACAAAACTCCCTCTGGAGTATCGTTGCAGAGAGGAACCTGTCTGAATTCAGTGTGCAGAAGCCACAAAGAAAGTTTTAGAGCAGAGGAACCCACAGGGCTGGAGGAGAGAAGAGAACACTGAAAATCTTCACAATTTATCTTGTCGAGTCTCATTTAGCTTAAAATACATCTGCCAATTACCGAGCCTATCGTCTTCTTCAGTCCACCTTCTATAAACAAGTATCTTTTGTTTGATTGATTGTTTGAGGGGGGTGGGGTGGTTTTGTTTATTTGGGGTTTTTTCCATTGGTCTTATTTGTTTGTTTTTCAAGACCCAGGGATAAGACAATAACACACGGTAACTAACATCCTTACCAGTCAGCTTAACTTCTCATCATTGCTTTCGCAGGTTTCCATCTCTAAAATCAAACTTTTATCTTTAGCAAGAACAAAACATGTAATTTTTTCCTCACAAGGCGCATTTATATTAACGGTCTCTTTACTTTTAACTGGTTTATATCAGCATAAATCTTCTGAATTCAGAGCTGTTACTCCAGGTTTAACCCGATTTAAGCAAGACGAAACAGCCAATAAGGGACTTTAAAATTGCTATCCAGTTGAATATAAAAGCACACCCCCAGAAAGCCAACTACGAACTCTCCAAACAATATAGCACAGGTACAGAATGAAGATCTTTAAAACGTGGTGCACAGAACATACCAGCACGGGTATCAGATCGTTTCACAAAATGAAGTTAACCTCGTAAGAGATAATAAAACGTTTTTATCTACCCACTTGCAGATGGGTTAAGACGCTCAACAGAAGTTTCATAATGAAGTTGGCTCAGAGCAGCAGCTGCGGATTTCTGTCTGAATGTCTTTTATACTAGAAAACTACCCTTCCCTTATAATGGCCAGGGAGGAAACTCCGCTCCTACCAGACACACAAAATATTTAATGCCATGAAGCATCTAAAGCACATTCCACTTTTGGTTAGATGAGAAAAAATAGAAATTAACAGGGTATGCAAAACGCAAGAGAATTGTTTCTCAGTTTGCACAGCACAAAGTAAACATCACTTAAGCTTAAACTCAGGGTTTTTTCTAAAGACATTATAAATTCCATGTTTGTGCATTG
>QJSC01015141.1:407168-432390 GCA_003697955.1 Calidris pygmaea | reverse complement strand
CAATGTGTTCACGTCGGTACAAAATCTGCAAGTTGATTCCCACAAGTGCTGAGCATCCTTCAGCACACCGGAGAAACAGCACCAGGAACAAGTCGGTTCAGGGCAGTAACTTCATGGGACACACGTTTTGTGGATACATTTTACCTTATTTCCCAAGGTCTGAAAGTGCCTAGCATATAATAATTTAAGATGGAATCTTTATTTAATTCCCGAGAGACTAAAGGAAATGCCACACCTCCACGGTAAGAGCAGATCAAGATTTGCATGAATTTGTGTATCTGAAGCTGAACAGAACATTTTTCTTTACGATAGACTTGCAAGTTGGAACGATGAGAAAATCTGAGTCAGAGCTGTGTTTATGGGACTCCTGCTGCTGACACAGGGCAGGGCAACCAGCACCACCACTAAACTCCTTGCCAGTCTGCTCGAATTCCCAGTTTTTCAGGACTAAAACTTTGGGGTAAAGTAAATGTTTAAACTAAGTGATTTAATGTCATCAGAAGAAAATAGCAAGTCTTTTAAAATATCCTTATGAATGACAGGCCAACCTTTTTCTAACTGAGGATAGATAAAGCCAGAAGTATCAGTCAAGAGAGTGATCTCCAGTTTTGAGATGCCCATCATTTTTTAATTCCATAAAACATGGTGTGCCCAAACTCAAGCTGTTAGTTCTACATTGACTGGAGACAGGAAAATCTTAGGGGGGCGGAGGAGAGAAAAAAAAAGGAAGAAAGGTCTACAATAGTTCTTTTAATTATTGTGAGGAGATACAGACTTGGAGTGTTGCAGGCCCTTCTATGTTCTTTTTAAAAGGGAATGAAATTTCATTGCAAGGAAAGCCAATGCCAGCCTTTATTAATCCTTCACAAGAAGCAATGTGAAACAACTGCACAGCCAGATACCGAATTCAAACAATTTTAAGTGTCGCTAAGTGCCATGGTTTGTGCACTTGATGAGGAAAGTAAGTATCCAAATTTTATAATAGCTCAAATTTTATTTAGAAGAAAGAATTATATTAATTTATTCTTAATTATTTCCTGTCTGTCCAACTGGTAAATGACATGTGAGATTCAGCTGGGGGTAGAATTTTACAAAGCCAGTTACTATGTGTTCTGTTTCTTATTTAGTAGTTGTTCTTTCATTTTTAATTAAAAAAAAACCCAAACAGTTAGAGGTCTAACATGTGGGAATGGTTTTTATCATTTGGCTTGAAGGGAACACAAAAGAGAAAAAGATGACAACCAACCATTGTATAGTGGGGGCTGAGTTCTGGGCTGTGTTAATAGGGCGACGTCCAACCAAAAGGACACAACAATGTCCCCTGATATTTCACAGAAAACCCGAGCAAGTCATGATGTTAAATAAAAGGAGATAAACACAACAGCCACAGAAGGCCCCAATATTTTGTTTCATAGCATGCTCCACGCTCATCTTAGTTTCAACTTTCTGGTACTATTTCTTCTCTTGAAGCGCTACTACTGTGAGAAAAGGCTTCTCCCACAGGCTTCTCCGTCCTAAGAACATCACAGGAGATGTACTAGACAGCAGGTCCCTAAAATACATTAAATACATTGTGACTAAATAAAGTTTGCTTCTTCCCGCAAAAAGCAAAAATGTGTTTGTATTCTCCTGTACAAAACAGACTGTATCAACATTTCCAAAGAGCCATTTAACTGTAAGAATAATTTCTGACCAGCCTCTAAGGTGCAAGTCAAAGAGCACTGCCTGCCTGTGCTGATCAGTGCTGCTGGTTCACATCTTGCTGGTTCTGTCACACCGGCAGAGACGGAAAGGCAAGGATGGAAGGATGGTGCTGCACGACTCCTACGGTCAGCCTTTGCATTGCCCCAGGAAAAACCCACCTGCTTTTGAAAGGAACTAAGCATCCTCAAACAAAGGAGTTTTGCCATCCCCAGTAGAGCAGCTTATGCCCCAGGGATGCTTGCCTGGTCCCTTGCTGTGACGGCACGAGGAGAGTTTCTGTTACAGCAGAAGAAAACAGCAAGTAGGAAAGCCAGTTCTGAACTTAATGGGGATCAAAACTGATTTTCAAAGGGCTTCATCAAGCAGAGGGTTGCCGTACCATTGTTCCCTTTCGTTGTGAAGGCTGGTTATTACAGCTCCGGGTAACTTCACGTGCTCCCAAAGACTTTTTTAACTTTTTAAATAACAGCAAACGTCATTACAATGGCCCAAGAGCAGGGTCCTTTTTCACATCTCCTTTTTGTCTCATCAGAAACTCTTGACTTAGAAACACTCATTAAAGAGAACCGTAATGTAATTCATTGTCTTAAAAGCTGGCTGGGAGGATGCTATATATACGGTTTTGTAAGACAGATTTTTAGATCGGATATGTCACTGCATTTCTCTCGCTGATTTAAATCAGCAGACCTACCTTATTTTAATGTGCGATGGAAATCCAAGCCAGTATGTTTTACAACAGCCTACGCTGTCCGGCTTATCCTGTTGTTCATGTAGCATTTTTTTGAATAGAAATTGTTGTGTTTTTTCTAATTATCAAATGCAAATGGTGTTGACAATAGCATCGTCTATTATTGTACCCTCATTATCATGCACGGGTACTACTGAGGCATTTTTAAGGCCGAGAGTACTTGGTAATTACGCTTGGTAAAACCTTATTATTACTACACGTTTAACATGTCAACCAAGGAAAACAGCACAGTTAAATTAGCATATCTGAAAAATGAAAATTCCCTCCAATTTTAATCAGATAGCTGAATATTAAGTTCTAGGCATTATAGTTTACTGCCTTTGTCTGGATCATGAGTTCCCATGATGTTCAAAGGGAAGGATGCCTGCTGTGCCCACAGAGGAAGGTCTGTACCCGTACACACGTACAGCCCTGCAGCGTCACCCACCGGTACCGCCAGCCGTTGCCCAGGTGTTGGCAGGGGGGCTGCTGGCTCTGTGGCCACCAGACACTGGCAGGAGCCTGCCCCGTGGCAAGGGGCGAGGGGAAACGTGTGAGGAAGAGCCCTGCCAGCCCCGAGGGGAGAGAGGGAGAGGGCAGGGGCGGCAGAGAGGAGCTGGTGTGGAGCGAACGCAGCCCCCCATGCCCCTGCACCCCCCGGGGTGGAGAGGGTCAGGTCGAGGAGCTGAGAATGAAGGGGTCAAGGTGAGGCTGGGAAAAAAGGGGGGTAGAGGTCAGGGGAAAAGTGTTTTGGGGTTTTTGGCTTCTGTTTTGCACCATCCAACTCTATTTCAATTGGCAATAAATTAGAATCACAGAATCATAGAATGGTTAGAGTTGGAAGGGACCTTAAAGATCATGGAGTTCCAACCCCCCTGCCCTGGGCAGGGACACCTCCCACCACACCAGGTTGCTCCAAGCCCCATCCAGCCTGGCCTTGAACCCCTCCAGGGATGGGGCAGCCACAGCCTCTCTGGGCAACCTGGGCCAGGCTCTCACCACCCTCACAGCAAAGAATTTCTTTCTGGTATCCAAGTCTAAATCTCCCCTCTTTCAGTTTAAAACCATTATCCCTCGTCCTATCACTCCACTCCCTGACCAAGAGTCCCTCCCCATCTCTCCTGGAGCCCCTTCAGGTACTGAAAGGCCATTATAAGGTCTCCCTGGAGCCTTCTCTTCTCCAGGCTGAACAACCCCAGCTCTCTCAGCCTGTCTTCACAGCAGAGGTGCTCCAGCCCTCTGACCATCTTCGTGGCCCTCCTCTGGACCCATTCCAACAGGTCCATGTCCTTCCTGTGTTGAGGACTCCAGAGCTGGACACAGGACTCCAGGTGGAGTCTCATGAGCTCAGAGTAGAGGGGTAGAATCACCTCCCGCGACCTGCTGGCCACGCTTCATTTTCCCCAAGTCAAATCTGTTTTGCCCCTGCGGTGACTGGCAAGCCATCTCCCTGGCTTTATGATGACCCACAAGCTGCTTCATCATATTTTCTCCCCCGTCCCGTTGAGGAGGGGAGTGGGGGAGCCGCTGGGTGGGGGTGTCCGGCCACCGGCCAGGCTCAGCCCACCACACCGCTTCACCAGCAAACATCAGAGAGGTGACTTCACCTTGCTGGTCAGAGAAACCACCACCTCTATGCCAGTTTTGTTGACTAACTGCAGTGTAAAAGTATTTAAAAAATGTAAAAAAAACCTGCAGTGTAAAAGCATTAAATGTTTTTTACGAATTGTTACAAATCCATTCAAGGGCATCTGAAGATCACCAAATTAATTTGTAAAATGAATTCTAGGTAGTCAGCTTTCTGCTTCACCGTTTCACTCTCTGTCTTCACCCAGAACAAAGCTGGTCTAGCTTTCATCTCTCCTTGACACAGCCTCTTGGGGTCCCGCTGGAATGAAACGTGGAATTCAGACAGCATTCCTCCCCCTTAAAAGAAATGAGAAGATACCAAAGGAACCTAATTATGCCAACCTTTCTGTAAGCAAGGAAGAGTGAGGAGGCTGGAGCTTAGCTCAGCTGCCCTCTACAGAGCACAGAGGAGCTGGCTGAAGAGCTGTAGGTCAGGAGAGCAGAGACACCACGGGGAAGGCAGGAAAATCTCTCGCTTGCCTACTCTAGGCAGCGATTCTTCCAGTCTGAGCTGGGGCTGCGAAGCCAGGACCCAGCACCATTTGCTGAAACCAAGGGTTGAACTGAAAGAGGCACAATTCATTTCTCTGGCAAGCTGCTTGTAACGGGAACTTTCACGGAATCACGGAATTGTCAGAGTTGGAAGGGACCTCTAGAGATCATCCAGTCCAACTCCCCTGCCAAAGCAGGGCTGCCCAGAGCACATCACTCAGGAGCATCCAGGCGGGGCTTGAAGATCTCCAGAGAAGGGGACTCCACACCCTCCCTGGGCAGCCTCTGCCAGGGCTCTGCCACCCTCACCCAAAAAAAGTTCTTCCTCAGATTGGAGTGGAGCTTCCCATGTTCCAGCTGGAGCCCGTTGCCCCTCGTCCTGTCCCTGGGAACTACTGAGAAGAGTCTGGCTCCATCCTCCTCCAACCCACCCTTTAGATATTCCCACACTATTCTACATGTCAAGCAACCATTTAAAATTGCTCTTCCTGGGATATATGCATCAGCGGCAACAGTGTACTTTCATGAAAGCATTATTATTTATCTTCACATCTGCATATTCAATAGTGTGCCAGGAACTTTAACCATGCAGTGCTGTCAGTCACCATAAATACATAATGCTGCTTTGCAATAAGACAGTTTCATATTTAAGCCTCTAACAAGATTTTGAAGTTTTTATCAAACCTCAAATAACCTACTGAATGCACTGTGCCTTGTCCTTTTACAGATTCCTTCGTTGAATAATCCAGAATTACTCTGGCTAAAGATCACCAAAAAGCCTGAAGCTAAAAGTAAAACTACTTGATCCTTTCATTCAACTATGAATAAAGGACATTCCAGAATAAGGAAAATGTGCAATAATATCATTCGTAAGAACATACGCCATTGTAAAATAGTGCCTTTCAAGCTTGCTTTTTCTATCCCCCATCTGAATTCACAGACGATCGATGAAGACATGTCCAATCAAGTATGTATAATGTATGTATGTTCCCAGAAAAAATGAAGTCAGAAGGTGTTGAAAACAATTAGGAAGTAATCAGTATAAATGAAATTCAAGTGAAAAAGGCAATGGCAAAAAAAAAAAAAAGGTTAAACTGATTTATGTCATGAACCTCTGATTTTCCTCAATAAATTCTCCTTAAATTTAACAAAGTGAATTTGTATTTATTAATAGCTTCCCAAATGAAAAAAAAAAAAAAAATTCACCAAAAAAAAAAGAAAACCAAATACTTCTCACTCCTGTTCATTTAATTCTCAGGATTAATTTCATTAGGCCACCCTTAATTTAATTTACAAAGTTAACTTTTATGTTCAATGCAGTTTGCCAGCATAGTAGGCTGAATGTACGAAGAATTAATTTCCTCTTATAAATGAATGAACAAGATTGGAGGAAGATAAAATGAATGGCTAAGTTATTGCAGTTAACCAAAAAGTTCCATTTTGCTCCCTTATGGAGACTGATGGAATATCATTTTATTGAACTCCATTATCCTAATGAGAAGATATTCTATGCTTGATCTTAGCCAAAAGGCCGGAGAAGATATTTTAATGACTTACTGCTTCTGCCTCATAGGGAGATTTCATAATTACTGAAACTGCATCTGTTTGATTAATGTGCCTTTTCCAGCATCCATGCTGTTTCTTTCAGTTTGGCTGACAATATACACTGGAAGCCCATGCACACACACATAGATCATTTTCAGCCTCTATATGTGTACAGGTAAAACATTATGGAGAAGAAAAATAAGGAGGACCACAGACAGGACAGCATAATTACAAATTTTCCCTCCATTTCTGTTCTTGTATAGAAGAGCAAGTTTGCAATAAACAATGAAGTAGAACTTACAGTGAATTTCATGGCTTATCTTATGGGCAACTTGGGATGGCTTGCAATCAAGTAGAAAAAAAAAATCAACACAAGAAATACATAAATAAAGGAACGCTGCTGTTGTGTTATCACAGATATGATATTCACCCATAACATCCTCTTAAGAAAAGGACTGCAGTTAGTATCAAGTTGCTCAAAGAATAGGAGGCTGTGGCATGCCTTATGCCAAAATTCCCAAGAGGAATTCAAGTTTTTAGGCCCACAATGTGATACTCGATGCTCAGAAATCATAAACTAAGACCTATTCATTAAACCTCAAGCTTAGAGATCTCACAAGTAGTATTAGTAAAAGCAGATTAAAAAAAAATATCAGGAAAATTGTATGAGAAAAATGTTCAGGACTGCCAGAATGTTCCACAGGCAAGAAGTCAGAGAAAAATGCTTGCTAAATAACTAATAAACATAATCGGTATCTTATTTCAAATAAAAGATGGTAAGCTTACATCTAAATAACTGATATAAGGGTATTTTTTATTATTTACATAATGAAAGGAGGTATTGGCCCGCTATTGCTTTATCCTGACCTCAAATCTAAGTTCATTAAGAGAGTTCTCTGCGGGCAAATGTCCAAACCACCCTTGAAACTCTCTGAGTGTAGGCAAGTTTTACTGCCACAGCTGCTAATTCCTTATTAGAGATGCTTTAATGAAAAAGGCCTTTTGTTTTCAAATAAAAATACTGATTCAAAATATATTTGCATGCTGCATTTTATATTATTCTTAATTCACGTGCACTGAATTACCTTTTGTATGATGGTAGCACAAGAATTCCCCTTTTGCTATTTGTAACGTGATGTGGAAACAGAGTTGTCAGTCCTTAGTCACTCCGGGAGCCAGCTCAGCAACACGTTTCTTGAATTCTTGTTATTTCTCAGCTAATATCTGGTCATTAATGTGAATACTTAGGTTTTTTGATGTGATAGTGATAAAATACAGGTGCTGAAATAATTTGAGAAGAAACATACTGTACTTCGGTATAGGCAGCAAGAAGGCACAGAAAAATCAAACCTAGCTAGTACTTATGGAAACTGATATATTGCGGGGGAAAGGCATTTAGGATTCATTGAATGTGTAGGAAAGAAAAGGCTTATCATTGAGAAATATAGAATCATAGAACCGTCCAGGTTGGAAGGGACCTTTCAGATCACCTAGTCCAACCATCAACCTCACTCTGATAAAACCCATCACTAACCCATGGCTCTAAGCACTATGGCAACCCGGCTTTTAAATCCCTCCAGGGATGGGGCCTCAACCCCTTCCCTGGGCAGCCCAGTCCAAGGCTTAAGAACCCTTTCCCTGGAAACATTTTNTTTTCCCAATCTCCAACCTGAACCTCCCCTGGCGCAACTGGAGGCCATTTCCTCTTGTCCCATCGCCTGTTCCTTGGGAGAAGAGACCGACCCCCCCTGGCTACACCCTCCTTTCAGGGAGTTGGAGAGAGCCAGAAGGTCTCCCCTCAGCCTCCTTTTCTCCAGGCTCAACACCCCCAGCTCCCTCAGCCTCTCCTCAGGAGACTTATTCTCCAGACCCCTCACCAGCTCCGTTGCCCTTCTCTGGACCCGCTCCAGCCCCTCAGTGTCTTTTTTGTGGGAAGGGGCCATAATATTCAGGGTACTAGGCCTGAAATACAATATTCAGGTCACTGGTTCCAACCCATGAAGCCCATCCACCCATTTTTTACCTCACAAACATCGGCAGTAATTGCATGAGACAGGAGAAGCCATTTGCAGCCTTAGAAGGAACACCAAGACCACGACATGCACCTCTTCCCGAGCCACAAGAGCAGCAGAAGGACCTAACAGTTACACTGTGTTCATGTCACCTTGCTTCAAAATTTGTTCCAAACTTGAAATGGCTGTAGAAATATTTCCTGAAGGGTTCTGAGGGGTGTTGGATAAGCAAATTTCAAAAACCCCTGTAAAAATTTCTGCCATCGGAATGTCTGATTTTTCGCTCTCTCCATATAAAACACGAGGCTTTTGGGGTGGAATTGTCTATATTTGGTGCAATGGGGGGACTTCACTATTCCCTGCAGGTGTCTGTGTGCACTTGCGTTCAGGGGGAGGCGTCAGCCATCACCCACTGTTCACAAAATAACTTCAATATATATAAATGCATAAAGCGACTCCTATTATCATTATGGTCTTTCGAATGACAGCACCGGCTGCACACTGTTTTACCTGAAAAAATTAGAGCTTGGGATTTCAATTTCAACTGAGGTAAATCAGTCTGCACTAATCAATCTCCTTCTGTGCCCGAAGGCGATGGTATATTGACTGAGACACAGATTTCGTGCTGCATTTCACATCGAAATTTCAAGTTACAAGAAAACAATATGAGAAACGGCCTAACTTCTCTGCTTTCATTTTATCAAGAGAAAACACTTAGTTTGGACAGGTGCCTCCCAAAACAACCCACCACCCGCTCAGAGACTGTAAGGACAGTAGTCGGAGGTGTTATCCCTGTTGGAGAAGGTTGGTTGCTGTCAGGCCCCAGGCTCAGTCCATGAACGGTCTGGAAAAGGGCCCTCTCCAGAGCCGTTCTGAGAGACAGGAGTGAAGAGCATCAAATTCTGTCTGTGATACCAAAGCTTCATAACTGACCAGTGCAGAGGAGGGCAACGAAGCTGGGGAAGGGCCTGGAGAATAAATCTTATGAAGAGCCATTGAAGGAGCTGGGACTGTTTAGTTTGAGGAAGAGGAGGCTGAGGGGAGACCTCATCACTCTCTACAACTACTTGAGAGGACATTGTAGAGAGGTTGGGGCTGGTCTCTTCTCACAGTAATTAGCAGTAGAACAAGAGGGAATGGCTTCAAGCTCCAACAGGGTAGAGTTAGACTGGACATTAGGAAACAATTCTTCACAGAAAGAGTGGTCAGAGACTGGAACAGGCTGCCCAGGGAGGGGGTTGAGTCTCCATCCCTGGATGTGTTCAAGAGTCGTTTAGCTGTGGTGTTGGGGGATATGGTGTAGGGGAGAACTTTGTAGACTGATATTGATGGTTGGACTCGATGATCCCAAGGGTCTTTTCCTGAATGATTCTATGATTCTATCATCCTATGACTTCAGGGGAAGACAGCAGTTTATCTAAAGAAATGTGATGACAGCAGATTTGAAGCTAGTGCCAGTATTACAGTTTTCAGTCATGATTACATAGCAATTAACTCACTATCCTTCTGCTTTTCAGTTCTGATTTGTCTTTATGATAGTTTGTTATCATACAAGGATGGATACAAGGAAAATGACTCCTGTGTAAGGGAAAACAGAAGGCAGAAAAAGCATAAGAAGGAAACAGGCCAACAATAATTGAGCTAATATGCTCAGAATAATACTATTAATACAGCTATAGCCTCTAACTTTACAGATACTAATTCATAATTCATATTTACTAAGTCTTGTGAAATCAATGTCGTTTCAACACCATGAAGACATGGTTTCATCACAGCCAGTACTCTTGCAAGCAGTGAAGAATTAAAACAATGAATAAGTGAGTGAAAAAGGTACCAACAGAAAAATGTCTATGGATAAGTGCTGGGTAACAGTGTCAATGGTAAAACTTCCAAGACAGTAACTAATTTTCCTGGGCAGTTCAGTATGTATCATGCCAGGCATTCCTGGAAATAAAAGTATCTGGTGTTATCATTTGAGCTGGAAAACTGCACCAAAAAAACCCCAACAACCTAACCCCCCAAAAAACAACAAACATCTGAGTACTGTGTCCAGTTTTGGGCCACTTTCCACAAAAAATCCATTGAGGGGCTGGAGCGGGTCCAGAGAAGGGCAACGGAGCTGGTGAGGGCTCTGGAGAAGAAGTCTTGTGAGGAGAGGCTGAGGGAGCTGGGGGTGTTGAGCCTGGAGAAAAGGAGGCTGAGGGGAGACCTTCTGGCTCTCTCCAACTCCCTGAAAGGAGGGTGTAGCCAGGGGGGGTCGGTCTCTTCTCCCAAGTCCCAGGCGATGGGACAAGAGGAAACGGCCTCCAGTTGTGCCAGGGAAGGTTCAGGTTGGAGATTGGGAAAAATGTTTCCAGGGAAAGGGTTCTTAAGTCTTGGAATGGGCTGCCCAGGGCAGGGGTTGAGGCCTCATCCCTGGAGGGAAATTTTTTATCAGAGTGAGGTTGATGGTTGGATTAGATGATCTTAAAGGTCCTTTCCAACCTACAAAATTCTATGATTCTATCCAAAACCAAAATCATAAGAAACCCCAAAACCAACCAACCAACTGAAAAAACCACAAACATTAAAAAAAAAAAAAAACACAACAAACTGAAAAAAGAAAAACTAAACCAAAAATATCTGTTAGGCTTTACAATTCCCATTCTTTGTGGACAAAGGAGAGAGGAGGGACCAACAGGGCATACTTTCAAGTGAGTTACAACGGTAAAACAGATAGCAAAGGCTTATGTTCAGGATCTTAGCTGGACATCTTTTCTTTATAGTCCTGACAGAATTAAGCTCTGAGGTTGCTCTGTTGGCCTAAGATGACCTACAGGACTCTGGAGACCCACGAGACTGCTGGCTGAGCTTTACCATGATACTTTTCTAAAGAAGTGAGAACTAAAAATCACAAGAAGCTGAAAACCTCTGTCACTTGCAAAATATGGAGAAAGATTGATATGGATTAAGTATTATTTACAAGAAATCTGTAAATGAGAATTAGAAAAGTAACATAATGGGTAGAAGGTAGAAGGATAGGATGGCAGAAGAAAGAAAAAGAACTCTACCAATTCTACTGAATACAAGAACTTGTTCAACTGTTTTAAAGCCAGAGCCAGGCTTTTCCCCAACTCATTAGCTTTCATAAATCAAAACTAAAATTTCAAAAACACATGATGCACTGATAATACCCCCGTGTTACGCACACGTGACTCATTACAGGCAGCTCTAAGTCCTAGTTTTAATCCTTTTCACCCACACGTGTCTGGGTAAAAGCTCCCTCTAGTGACACTGCTTGTTCAAACAGGAAAAGATAAAAAATATTTTCATGCCAATGTTAGCAGAGCTTGACTTCCATAGATGCCAGATAAACATTCAGTATTTAGAAGCAAGTAATTACAATGTACACGATTTAAAAAAAAACAACTGTAAATTATTATAATTTTAAGATTATTACTAATTTTACAAATATGTATTTTTTTCTATGTTCTATTGTCCCACGTGCCCGTGTAGTATTACTGAATGCGTTTGTAAGCATCTTTGACATGGAAACTGAACAACAGCTGAATTTTTCTTATTTGTTGAGCACAAAAATCCACTGGCTAGATGCACCCCGTAATGGTGAAAACTGACTTCTACTATGAAAGAAATTATGCAGAAAGAAGAATGTTAAAAACGCTAGAGGAAATACGAGCAAGATGAGTACAGAATTGGCTTCTTCATTATTGCTGTACCAACAGCTAGTTAATAAAACCACCAATGTTCCCATCCCCAGATAAAACGTGAAAAGTGATTTTTAAGGATGTTGTAGGAAAATAAATCAAGCAATGCACTGGCGACCAAGTACGGGATGGAAGACCAATGTAAACAGAGTAATTTGTTGTTTACTTAAACATATATGAAAATGAAAATGGCAATGGTGTTTGTTCTAAACCCAAATGCTGGAAAGCTGGACTGAAAAGTTTAGAATTCAATCAGAAGTGGTTAAGAGGGTATCAGTAAAATATTCACCACAAGTGAGTCAGGTGGGAGCAGAAGTGTTGGGGAAAGAAGGGGGTGGGGGAGACAATAATAAATTAAAAAAAAAAAAAAAAAAAAGAACCCACCAAAAAACAAACAAACCAACCTGAATGAGATAAGAAGGCAAGCTGGAATAGAAAGCAAAGGCAAAAATTTTTTTAATGCACAAGAGGAAGCAGAGACGTTTTAGGGAAAGAAACTCACAGGGAATATGAATCAACACAACAGAGAACCTCAGTGGAAATAAGTTACAGTCATAAGACAAAATGACTTAATAAATGTAGTTTGATAGGCTCATAAATCTCTGAGCTCCATGAGAGTCAATAATTTTATTTATTTATTTAAGGAAAACAAATGTTTGTTTTGATTTGATGGAATCAATATGGGGGTTTCAGAAAGTGAGAGGCCACTGGGACTATTAATAATAAAAGCTAAGAATTATCTAAAGAATATCACAAGCTCAGGAGGACCAACCTGCCAACATTTGGGTAACTTTAATAACATTTTAAGAAGCAAGTCATATCAAGAAAGAAAGAAACTTGTACGGTGCGACTCTACTAATGAAAGGCAGAGCTTCCCCTTGACGGGAGCCCCGACCCAGTCAGGAGTACGACGCCGGCTGCAAATGGAAACACAGAAAAGGAACTAGAAATCCCACAAAACTGAGCAGATCTAAATCGAAAGGCATTAAAGCCAGCATATTCTAGCTTGCCTTTTCACTGTCCGCGAAAACTATTCTCTTTATCAAACAGAGAAATACTCTGTAAAGCTCAGTCACTTTTAATAGGTAATGGATGTTGGAGAGTAAAAAAAGCCCACAACACACCTCCCCCCTTATTTTAATAATGTGAGAGGACAGGGTTGCTTTTTCCCCTAGCATGTTTTTTTGTTTGTTTTTTAATGGCAATAGAAAAAATCTCTGTTCTTTCTGGATCCTTCCCTTCTAATGCATTTACTAATTGTCTGTTTCACTGTTGTTCACCTGCTAATTCATCTGGGTTAATTTATCTCTATTTTAAGAAAGAAAGAATATCATAATCAGCAAAAATCCACATCCTTAATTGGGTTAGAAGGCCCTAACTGGCTGCTTATTGAAAGAGCTGTTTGTAACTTGTGATCTGTAATTCAACAATGAGGTTTGATGAGAACATTTAAACAACCCTTTCATTCTTTCTGCACCCACGGTGCCTAGTCACAACAAACAGGCATTTTAAGCGTCTGATGCCAGAAGTTTTATATGACAGAGTACAACACTCTTCGTACCTACACTCCAAGCAACCACAGACCCTCGTCAGAGCATTTATCATTTACAGTATTACATGAGAGACCGCTCCAAAGCAGAGCCCTTCAGTATTCTTGATTCATCAAGGCTCTAGAGCGGCATTGCCTCTATAACGCTGCACCTACACACCTTCTCAAGTCATAAACGTGCCTAAATACAGAGCACCTACAAATGGCCTCTCCTCTGGGAAAGTCACACTATCAGCTCCCAGCACCTGTAGCCATCAATAACCAGCTCCAGCAGAACAAGGAAAGCTCTGCTAACTTTCCAAATTACAGAAAGTTACCCATATTACAGAAATATGCCATAAGTAAAGCCGTTATTTCTGGCCTCATTGGCTTAATTTCTGTAAGCATATGACTACAGCTCTCAGTGATGCTGCTTTGCACATATGCAAATATTAAATGTATCTGAAATGAGAGTTAAGAGGAACGTACCATGTAAATCTTAACTTATCAGCAAGAAACGTCATCCTTCTGCTGCCGATGAAATTTCGTGTCGCTGACATAAATGGTTTCTCCATCGAATCCAGACATAACAGCAAAAGTGGACAAATTACATGGTGGTTTGTCGGAGGAAGCTAAATCCTGCACATTTCAAAATTTGTTTGAGTAAGACTGAAAAGGGAAATGAAAAAAAAAAAGGTGGAAATTGAACAGAAGGGTCACTTTAATAGCAGGGCATGTGTTAGCAAAATGAGTTATGTTCGCAAGGCCTGAAGAGATTTTATGCGTAAATGGTTGCGAAGGCAAGCGTGGAAAAGACCTTTGGATAAAAGCCCTCAGGGTTCTTATCCAAAATACTGATGTCCCAGCCCAGTACCTGCATTTATCCTGAGCCACTGCGTGCAGCCTACCATTTGCAGCAGAATTCAAACACTTTAATTAAAAATCGGAAACTCAGCATGCAAAACAGCCAATTCCGTTTCATTCACCTTGAGCTATCTGTGTTAGTGATAATACGCGGGATTTTAATCACTGCATCCACAGAAGAATGAGCTAATTCTACTTTTATACTGTAAACAAGTCTTCAAATAGGGGGAGGAAACAAGGCTGAACTGGGACGCACTACAAACAAAGCAGTTTGAAAAGCAAAAGAGATTGAAATTTAGTGTGATTTTAAGTATAATTATAGTCCAAAACACGTAAAAATTGTATCTTTTTGCTAAGGGATAGTGCTTTCTGTGTAGTCTGATGCCTTCTACTAGCACTGCAACCCAGAGCAATAGAGCGTGACCAAGATGAAGGCTTAATTTATGCATTATGTAGTAGAAACATTAAGCAGAGCTCAGATTTAATGAGATTCTTACAAACTAAGTTTAAGCACATAAATATTCCCTAAAAAAGGCAGAGGGATAGCTAACAGGCTAAAACCAAAGCAGGCAACTTGAAATTTTCACCCGAGTCAAGCACTTGCTTCTGATTTCAGCATCTTCTATTCTTAGTGGGATGTTCGAGCCAAGAAGTCATCCAGCTGGATGCTTAAAACTCTGGCAGTCAAAAACGCCTTTTCCAGTTTCACACAACTGTGTACAATTTAGCATGGAAAAAACCACACAGTTTACTTTAATCCCATTGTACCATTTCTGCAACTAATTTTCAGAGCATAGGTACATTTATTGGAGGTGGAGAGCAAGTAAAGCGCGTGGCTTTATTCCAGCTGTAGTCCAAAATAAGATATCCTCTAGAAACACTGAATTTGCTTGTTATAAAAAAGTTGCAAAAGCACCAGAGCTTCATTTCAACTTTGAATTAACACGTCAGAACTCTTTAGTAGAGCTTATTTGAATTAAAACTATGTTCTGATTTGGCACATCATTACCTTTTAAAGTGTGTTGCCTGTTGATAACAAACCTGCATTTTTAAGTCCTTTTTCATCCAAAAATCCCAGTCCCTCCTAAATGATCATGCATGTTATTTATACATAAGCAGCATCGCGGTCCCTAGCGAAGCAGAGCCAAGGGTGGTGGGAGACAGAGCAGCTGCTCAGCAGAGCACAGCACTGCACAGGTTTGGAGCAGAAGGGAGGAGGAATATTAAGTTTATTCACTTTGACTTAAAAATAACTAGGGGGGCGGGGGAGTGGGGGGAAAGAAAGCCTATCAGACACATTCAGTGTTTGCAAAAATTTACATAGCATTGATAGAGCATTTTATAACCACCACGTAAGACATGGCGGGGGCAGGGGGAACAAAAACCCAACAAAAAAAACCTCTAAACTTCATAAAATACAGTATTTGCTTCGGACATTTTGACCAGTTAGTAGTTTTCCTTTCTCTCGAAGTTCAGAGGAATCAACTAAACATACACAACACCCTGAAGCTGGCCAGGTAATTAACGGGTGTCATAAAAAAATGTAAAAGCAGCCCTTTCTCTCTCTCCTGTAAATCAGAGGAGTCACTTCAAGCACCTCTGACTTAGTAACTCCCACTCCATGGGACCAGAGAGCAGCTCTGAGGAGAAAGACCTGGGAGTCCTGGTGGACAACAGGATGCCCATGAGCCACCATGAGCCAGCAATGGGCCCTTGTGGCCAAGAAGGCCAATGGCATCCTGGGTGGCATCAGGAAGAGTGTGAGCAGCAGGTGGAGGGAGGTCATCCTGCCCCTCTGCTCTGCCCTGGGGAGGCCCCAGCTGGAGCACTGGGACCAGTTCTGGGCTCCCCAGTTCCAGAAGGACAGGGAACTGCTGGAGAGGGGACAGCAGAGGGCTACAGAGATGATGAGGGGCCTGGAGCATCTCTCTGATGAGGAAAGGCTGAGGGACTTGGGTCTTTTTAGTCTGGAGAAGAGAAGGCTGAGGGGGGATCTGATCAACGTCTATAAATACTTCAAGGGTGGGTGTCAGGAGGATGGGGCCAGTCTTTTTTCAGTGGTGCCCAGGGACAGAAGAGGTAACGGGCACAAACTGGAACATAAGAAGTTCCACCTAAACATGAGGAGGAACTTGTTTCCTGTGAGGGTGGCAGAGCCCTGGCAGAGGCTGCCCAGGGAGGTGGTGGAGTCTCCTTCTCTGGAGACATTCCAAACCCACCTGGACACGTTCCTGTGGGACCTGCTCTGGGTGGCCCTGCTTTGGCAGGGGGCTGGACTAGATGATCTCCAGAGGTCCCTTCCAACCCCATGTGAGTCTGTGATTCTGTGAGAACAGCTCTCAGGCAGAGGCATCTGTGGTCACAACCGTGCCATACAGACGGGATGCTACACAACAGAGAACAAGTCAGCAAATGCAACCCAGGACCCCTTGGTGTCGTACGCTTTAGCAAGAATGACACCACATCACATCACAAATCCCGTCTTCTGAAGGACTCCAAGGAATGTGACTTAATAAATAACATCATCTCAATCACAGTTTTCAGTCAGAACTGTTATCTGCATTTTTCACACAAAAGCAGTCAGTTTCCCAGTTAAAAGGTATTTCTAATACAACGTTTTGTAGAAGCGGGGATTTTTTTTAGAGTATATTGTACTAAAAAATAGTGTAATTTCTCTCCTTTACCCTTCCTGATCATATCAGAGAAAGCCATGCTATTTTACTCTACACTAGTTTTTATGCTGCCTTGTGACTGTAATGTCATCCCGTGCCACATCAAGCAATGCACCAACATGCAGCGTTGGCAACACTTTTTTCTTTCTTCCTCTAAAAAGAAAAGAAATTATACTACTAATGATAAAAAGAAAGAAAACCCAACAGAACAGGGTAAGCATTAGATTGTGTTTTCTCTCAGTATGATTTTGATCTTGCTCGAGAAATGAACCTAAAAGGACCTGGCAAAAAAAAAAAGAAGCTGACAGCAGAAGGGAGACCTTTGATTTTAATGCCACAGTTCACTGATTAGCAGTGCATAATCGATGACAGGATAGATGCCACTGTGGGAAACTCTCTGTCATGGTATGCCACCTCTAATGAGAGGACTGCTTCTTCCAGTAACACTATATTATTGACTTGGACTATAGTTTAAGAAAGATCAAATCAGCTCAATTAGGATGCTCATTTGTATTCAAGCCGCGCCACCCGCAGTTCAGTTACTAGCGCTTTGTTCCTGAAGATAACAAAATGTTTGTGCATAATGTATCTTTTCATCCTTTAAATTGTAAAGGTCATTGGATGGGAAGGTATTGCTTTTCTGACTGCTATTCTTCCACAGCCATTTCATTTTAATCTCCGTACATCTATCATAAGCTATTGACACAGGAAAGGGAGGTAAGAGCAGCTGCTATTTTTAATTCCCTCCTCCTCTTACTTGTACCCAAAGTCACACATAGCAAGAGACATATCTTTCTCTATCCGAAATAAATATGGACTCATTAACAGACTTGTTAGAAATTTTCTACCCATAAAGTCATTTCCTCTGGGAGAAGTCAATTAATAGGCCTTTAAATTCAGCAGGAGTAATTTTCTTTGGTTCTGTTTCGCTTGGTCATAAAGGCCAGTGAATTCCTATACCTATACCTAGTCTGTACATCAACATATTCCTTTGTACCCACACGGCAAAACACACATAATCAAGTATTTGGTAGGGTCCAGTGCAGATCAGCAATGAAAAAACACCAGTTACGTTTTTCAGATGACTATCCGTTGTCTGCTCAGCCGAGGTGTGCAAGTGCTTGGGGAGAGCGCTCTTTCCCTGCCTGAGCTAAGCCAATGAAGTGCGGAGCTAAGAGGAGACGCATTTCAAGTCACTCTAAAGCATTTTGGAAATGTTTGTCCAAGTTACCCTTATTATAGAAGTAAAATGTTCCCCTCACTCCAAAATACGCTATTGCATGTTTGGGGATAGCAGGCTTGACATTTACAAGCACAGGCTATTTGTACAACCGTGCTGGCAGAGGGCATCTCATTCTCCATCCAGGGGCTGTAGACATGAGTCCAAATGTTCTCGCTACCAGGATTCAAACCTTAGCAAAGCACATTAACCCATTTGCATTAGCTCTCCCATCAGGAGATGCCGTGGAGCCTGTTGTGGTGCTTCTTGTGAGCTTAACTCACATTCCCTCTGCTTTCCCAGGGTGGGAGCACTCATGGGAATCCAGTCCCATGACTAGACTCACCCTGTTGGTCACGCGACGGATACACAGAAGAAGGTGATCCACCCTCTGATCTCCTACTTGACAAAGGCTTTTTTAGCCCTTGCAGCCCTGGAAGCAGGTCAGAGCAGGCCAAAGGAAGCTTGCTGCTGGAATTCATGACTTTGGTCAGCCACCAGCCCACACGGTCAGTCAAAGCAGCAGAGCCACAAGGAAACGCAGCATGCAACAATATGTTCTTGAAGCAGCATTGCTACACGCATGCATGTTTCCAAAATGAGGGGACTCCAGCAGCTTTTAGCTTCCTCCACTGGGAGCTCAGGCTGACCCGACTGTATGGTATGACACACAGAATCTTTCCATAACCATTGCCTTTTTGATAGTCCCACATCCCATGGTAACATCACTGTGTTCCTTTGGACATCATGGCTCATTTGGCTACAAACAGATATTTTTTCCCCTAAAAGGACGCACAATTTAGCATAATACAGCTCACTTCACTTCATTTACGAGTTTCACCAACAGTGATTACAAAATTGACTGCTTTCTGCAGTGGTCTGGAAGGTCACCACCAAGACCTACTACCCTTCCTACAAAATCCCACTGGAAATATTCCCCTCTGATCTCCACATCATTCAGTGACTGCTCTCTTATGGAAAGCATACTTTTAAGATCATTACTCATTTCATTTTAAAGGCACTGAATAAATATTTTATTAATATCTTACAATGCTTTTATACCTTGCTGTTGTATAAAGCATAACATGCTTCCATTTTTTTCCTTTCTGGTTAGACCACCCCAAGCCCTTTGAGACAGGTACTCATTCTCAGAGCTCAATACAATGAAGATGCTACTCCAGCAGGATGACAGATAGTGCTGAACGAACTCCACTGTTGTAGTCACCAATGAGACAGAAACATGAAAAAAAAAAAAAAAAGACTGATTATTTGTAGGTAAATGTAGTGGTTTATCCCCAAATAAACTGGATGTTTTCCTTCGAGTAAAGGAAAACTACTGGTATTATCGTTTAGCTTTTCCTATGCACAGAAAGTACTCTGAAAAAAAAAGATATTATTCTGCATGTGATACAGGTGTGAGTACTCCTAACTCCTGCTGGAGACCACAGACAGCTGGTGAACTTGGGACATAGCAGTGACTGCTCGAATCCCCATGGATGGATCAGTAGCTCTTCTGTGCCTTTCTCCTCACTCTCCTCACTCTCCTCACTTCTCATTTCAGACCTCAGCATGGGGTATAACCCGTACCCCTGCTCCTCACCCCTGGCAATATGCTTAGCATGACCAACCCTATATTCTGAGGCAAACAGGCATAATGTATATAACATTATATATATATGATATAATATATATACTGGACACATAATACATGTGTCCAGTTCTGGGCTCCCCAGTTCCAGAAGGACAGGGAACTGCTGGAGAGGGGACAGCAGAGGGCTACGGAGATGATGAGGGACCTGCGGCATCTCTCTTAGGAGGGACTTGGGTCTTTTTAGTCTAGAGAAGGCTGAGGGGGGATCTGATCAACATCTATAAATACTTCAAGGGTGGGTGTCAGGAGGATGGGGCCAGTCTTTTTTCAGTGGTGCCCAGGGACAGGACAAGAGGAAATGGGCACAAACTGGAACATAAGAAGTTCCACCTAAACATGAGGAGGAACTTGTTTCCTGTGAGGGTGGCAGAGCCCTGGCAGAGGCTGCCCAGGGAGGTGGTGGAGTCTCCTTCTCTGGAGACATTCAAATCCACCTGGACACGTTCCTGTGGGACCTGCTCTGGGTGGCCCTGCTCTGGCAGGGGTTGGACTGGATGATCTCCAGAGGTCCCTTCCAACCCCATGTGATTCTCTGATTCTGTGATAAGCACTCTGGCCACATCTCACTCATTTATCTCGTTTGCTTCTCACCACTGTGGTTGCCACCAGAATGTGATGGTCCCTGCTACAGAACACCTAAACCCCATCAGCACCGTGACAAGACTATTTGCCCACCAAGCGCTGTCATCAGCTAACTGTTATGGAACAGGGAAGTGTTAACAGCATATGAAATACTGCCTATAAAAAAATAAAAATTAAAAAAATCCATCAGTTGCAAGTCCCAGTGACTCAGACCTGAACTGCTTCTGGACAGCAAAACCCATGATCCCCCCAGTGGTCAGGGACACCTCCACCATCATCGTCTCCCTTCGAGGACTGAGTGACACATGATTTTTTAGGTAAATCTGAGTTGAGATCATGATTATTGTACCGCATGGTGATTATTAAGAAGTTGACCTGACCTACAGAGGGTCCAGGTGAGTAGAAGTCTAGGTAACCAAAACCTCTAGATCATAAGAAAGTTACATTAATTACTAGAAATTCTTTTTATCTGAAAGCTATAATAATTGAGGAATATTCTATGTAACAATAAGCTAGACTAACTGCTAGAAATTGTTGATGATAATAAGCTATGCTGATTATTAAAATTGTTTGCAATAGTAAAGCTCTAATTATAACTACAACCCTGTGGCCAGTCCTCATTCTACAAAGGAGCCCTAAAAGAGCCCTCTAGAGTCAGGTGACGTGGGGCAAGGGTAAAAAGCAAATATCCAAATTGAACTGCTTACTACTTATTTTCTGCTGAGTCCTCGTTTAAAAAAAAAAAAAAAATGTACCTGTCTAGTTAAACATAATCTCTGTATCATCTCAAGAATTAGCAAAAGAAGAGCGTAGAAAAATGCAAAAGATGCTTAAATTACTTTCATATCTGACTGATAAAATCCTAGATATGTTAGCACTTATCTTTGAGAAGTTGTGTTAACAAAGTACTAAAAAGATGTGTAAAAAAAGCACACACGGTGCTTACATTTAGAAGCAGGAAAACACAGAGAAGGAAAGGAATGACGACGATCTAGTAATTTTACCCTTGAATCCTAGAAAAACAGCGGCGAGTATTCAAATAATTTTCAAGCTCCCAACAAGCAAGGTGACAGCAACCAAACTGTATTTGTCAAGAACAAATCCTACATACGCATAAAGAATGTGTGTCTGCGTAGGACAGGATATCTTTTGTCTCCCTTTCTAGAAGTAGCAGAAAAATGCTCGAAATCAAGACCTCAGCACAGCTTTGAGGACTTGTGCAATATTCTCATAAGTTAACCTGAGGCAACAGCAGGATGAAGCAAGCCAAACAGATGAGAAGTGTGTCCCTGCACCCCTGTCTGTGTAGTTAGCACGGGCTGACACCCCAAATAGAGCTTAAGGGTCTCCCCTGCGTTAAGGGATATGCAACATCATCCCTGACGTTAGGAAAATATAAAAGATTGCTATTAAGCCCAGAGATGATCTAAAGCTACCTTTAGCAAATAAGCTGGAGGGATAGAATTTATTGTTATCAAACTGAAGAAATTATCTAAGACACAAGACAGATGTAAGAGTTGTACACACAAGCAGGAATAATCGTCTCCACCACCATAAGAAGGGGAAGGACTGGATAACAGCAGCTGGCCAGAGAGCATAAGTATCACAGGCTGAGTAGGAAGCAGCACTTTAATCCTATTAGGAAAAAACCCAAATCCAACTGGGATATATGAACAGGAGGATTATAGCCTTTTCTCTGCTCCTCAGAGCTGGCAGGGCCTCAGCGATACTGCCATATCTCACCGTGGGCATCGTTCCTCAGGGAAGAGGTGGCACTCAGAATCACAGAAATCATTCAGGTTGGAAAAGACCCTTGGGATCATCGAGTCCAACCATCAACCCCGCTCTACAAAGTTCTCCCCTACACCATATCCCCCAACACCACATCTAAACGGCTCTTGAACACATCCAGGGATGGAGACTCAACCCCCTCCCTGGGCAGCCTGTTCCAGTCTCTGACCACTCTTTCTGTGAAAAATTCTTTCCTAATGGCCAGTCTAACCCTACCCTGTTGCAG
Organism: Calidris pygmaea; assembly: GCA_003697955.1. Taxonomy (NCBI): domain Eukaryota; kingdom Metazoa; phylum Chordata; class Aves; order Charadriiformes; family Scolopacidae; genus Calidris; species Calidris pygmaea. Next base: position 410,044 of record QJSC01015141.1, on the reverse strand, counting down.
CTTGAAGCCATTCCCTCTTGTTCTACCACTAATTACTGTGAGAAGAGACCAGCCCCAACCTCTCTACAATGTCCTCTCAAGTAGTTGTAGAGAGTGATGAGGTCTCCCCTCAGCCTCCTCTTCCTCAAACTAAACAGTCCCAGCTCCTTCAATGGCTCTTCATAAGATTTATTCTCCAGGCCCTTCCCCAGCTTCGTTGCCCTCCTCTGCACCCGCTCCAGCATCAGAAGAACAGCTGAGGACAGGGCACTGCGAAGGATGTGAAAGGCAGAAACGATGGTCTGTGCGGGGTGACTGGGTGAAAGAGGCTTGCTTAGCTCTGGGGAGGAGAGAAAGACACATCTTTCTTAAATCTTAAGGGACTGCTAGTTGCTAGAATAGTTGTTATTTTATGCCCATGGTATCTACTGTAAGTAGTTACTAGCTTCAATTGGGGTAAGGAAAATTCAAATAAAATGTGGGGGGAAAAAAGAGTTTAAATGTAACTAGTGATCTATTCAACCAAGGCAGACATCTCTGGAGAATCCACCACATAGGGTCTTCAGCAACACCCCTGAGAAATAGCTGCCTACCAATAAGTAGCTCCTCCTTCGGGCAGGAGGATGGCCAGGATGCCCCTTCCAGCCTTACGACTAGTCCTGCTACCTGGCATATTTACAAGTGTCAACAAGTATCAATAAATGCTTCACAGGAAAAAAAAAAAAAAAGGCAATACATTGTGATAACCATATAATTTTACTTAAACCAGTTCCCCTCAGAAGTCAAATGGCTGAAGAAGTGATGGAGTGTACAACACTTTCTTTTCCAGTAGACACAACAGAGCAGAACACAATCACAGAATCTTCATGGTTGGAAGGGACCTTTGAGATCATTGAGTCCAACCATCCCCCCCAAAAAAATCCAACAAACAAACAAAATAAACAAAAAACCCACAAAACAAACCACAAGCAGACCCAATCCAACAATCTCGGGCACTAGAGCATGCCCTGAAGTGCCACGTCTACACCTTTCTGAAATCCCTCCAGGGATGGTGACTCCACCACCTCCCTGGGCAGGCTGTTCCAGTGCCTGACCACTCTTTCAGTGAAGTAATTCTTCCTAATATCCAATCTAAATCTCCCTTGCCGCAGCTTCAGACCATTTCCTCTGCTCCTGGCATTATTCCCTTGGGAGAAAAGGTCAACCCCCACCTCTCTGCACCCTCCCTTCAGGGAGTTGGAGAGGGCAATGAGGTCTCCCCTCAGTCTCCTCTTCTCCAAACTAAACACGCCCGGTTCCCTCAGCCTCTCCTCCTATGACTTGTTCTCCAGACCCCTCATCAGCTTGGTGGCTCTCCTCTAGACTCGCTCCAGCATCTCAATGCCCTTCCTGTGGTGAGGGGCCCAGAACTGAACCCAGCCCTCGAGGTGAGGCCTCACCAGTGCCCAGGACAGAGGCACCCTGCTCCTGGTGGCCACGCTGGTCCTGAAACAGGCCAGGATGCTGTTGGCCTTCTTGGCCACCTGGGCACACTGCTGGCTCATGTTCAGCCGGCTGTCCACCAACACCCCCAGGTCCTTTTCTGCTGGCCAGCTCCAGCCGCTTTGCCCCCAGCCTGGAGCGTTGCCCGGGGTTGTCATGACCGAAATGTTGTGACCAAACCCGGCACTTGGCCTTGTTGAACCTCATCCCATTGTCCTCAGCCCATCGATCCAACCTGTCCAATCTGCAGAAGAGCATGGCCGTCGCTGACATAAGAGCCCTGATCTCCACAGTGTAGTGGAGTAACTGGCTGGTTTCAGCCATATTTCAATTGACTCATTACACTTGCTGCTAATTTTGCCTCCTGCTGACAACTTCAGGGGAAATGCCAGGGCTCTGCGCGATCCGGTTTCTTGGCCTTACCACGCTGGAGAGCAGGGACAAAGAAACCCACCTTGGCAAGTTTACAGCAGCAACCCCATGCCTCTCTCTAGCCCACTAACAAATTAAAAGGAAAATAGGCTTCAGAAGGGTTTAGTCCCTGGGGTCTCTACTAAAATAGCCACATGTCTGTGAAACTGCAAGTAATTGTTGTAGGGGAAGGGTGTGTAAATAAACCAGGCAGGAGTTGAGCATAACTGGTCCCGAACTCACTTTTGGTATTCAAAATGAGCTAACAATTATTGAGCTTTGCATTAAAAAAAGTCAGGACAGCAGGTCAGTAGATAAGGGACGACCTATGGATGTGATCTATCCGGACTTCTGTAAGGCCTTTGACATGGTCCCCCACAACATCCTGCTCGCCAAATTGGAATTTTGGGGTATGGATTTGATGGGTGGACTGTTCAGTGGACAAGGAACTGGCTGGATGGTCGCATCCAGAGGGTGGTATTCAATGGCTCAAAGTCCAGATGGAGACCAGTCACAAGTGGTGTCCCTCAAGGGTCTGTGCTGGGACTGATACTGTTTAACCTTTTTACCAATGATATAGACAGAGGGATTAAATGCACCATCAGCAAGTTTGCAGATGACACCAAGCTGTGTGGTGTTGTCGATACACCAGAGGGATGGGATGTCATCCAGAAGGACCTGGACAGGCTGGAGAGGTGGGCCCAGGTGAACCTCAGGAGGTTCAACAAGAGTAAGTGCAAGGTGCAGAAGCACCTGGGCCAGAACAATCCTCGCCATCAGTACAGACTGGGGGGTGAGGTATTAAAAAGCATCCCTGAGGAAAGGGACTTGGGGGTGCTGGTGGACGAGAAGCTGGACATGAGGAGGCAGTGGGCACTTGCAGCCCAAAAGGCCAATCCCATCCTGGGCTGCATCAACAGAAGTGTTGCCAGCAGGTCCAGAGAGGGGATTCTGCCACTTGACTCTGCTCTGGTGAGACCTCAGGTGGAGTGCTGTGTGCAGGT
>QJSC01015141.1:389106-407022 GCA_003697955.1 Calidris pygmaea | reverse complement strand
ATTCTATGATTCTATGACAGGAGGTCTAAATGCACAAAAGGAGGCAGAGAAGGAGACTGTAACACCAGCACTGCTCTCCCACCGCCTCACCTCCCAAATTCCCCTTTAAGATCCTGTGTTTATAGGTGGGCATAACCTATGGCTAGCTAAAGTTGCTTTTCCTCTCATCAGCACTCACAAGCTGCAGTGAACAATCCAGCTCAGCTCTTCCCTTTATGTTAAATTGCCAGGAAAAAAACTATAATGGGGTTATATCTCCGCCTTGAATCAGCACCTGGGCTTCAGTTTGGATGAAAGTACCCAAATAATGCAAATGCTGAATAGCAACATGACAAAAAAAAAAAAAAAGAAAAAAACAAAGTAGTAAATGCTTCTAAATAAACTCTGTAACACATATGATATGAGGGTTAAATTTGCCATGTAGCTACAAAATGGTAATTTCTGGAGGAAAAAAAATAATCGAATACTAGAAACCAAGAGATTTCTGTTTGCAAGCAGCCTGGCACTAACAGATTAATGAATAAGCTTTCTTTTTGCCATGCAAGAGGTTGATTCTTCTTTGAATAATACTAATACTATGGAGAAAAGTAAATGAAGAAAAGAGACTCCCTTCTTATCAAGGGGTAAAATAAAGTGAAACACATTTGAATAGGACATAAAATAAACACTACTTTTCCACAGTACAGACACTGCCACGGAAAGCAACCTTTAAAGCAAGGAACTTGCAAAGAAGTAAAACAAAAGGAAAACAGACTTCTATGCAGAAAGCTTCTATTATTTATTCATTTTTATTCAGATTGCATGGTCCCTATGGGGACAAACCTTAGCAGGTAATTAACTATCAAATAATAAATTAAATGCAGGAAGGAGAAATAGTTGTGAAGACATTTATTCCCAGAAAAGTAGGAACAATTAGGCAACTGAAAGATAACTAAAGGCTTGATATTCTCTTTCCCTGTTGTGAGAATCGCCCCTGGATTCAACTGCAGTGGGAACAGAAGACTCTTGGGCACGGGCATAAAAAGATCTAAGTATCTTCTGCTAGGGCTTTGCACAGAGCATCAGCGATTCTAGAAGTTCCCAAATGGCAAGATTTCTTACAGGGGATTTTACAACCAGATACGTGTTGAGAAGAAAAAGGGCAAATGTGTTGAAACAGAGTCTAAGCTGTGGCTGCCCCATCCCTGGAGGGGTTCAAGGCCAGGCTGGATGGGGCTTGGAGCAACCTGGTCTGGTGGGAGGTGTCCCTGCTGGAACTCGACGATCTTTAAGGTCCCTTCCAACTCTAACCATTCTATGATTCTATGAAATCCTTTTCATACACCATTATAGAAAAACAAAGAGGAACTGGAAAAGTGGTGATATTGGTTATGGTTTTGGAGGTTTTAATAGCCATGCTAAAAAGACCCAGGTCTCCCTAATTTCTTCTCAGGTGAGACTCTCACAAGCATTTTTTTTTTAATATTGGCAGAGCTGTCGCAGAACAGATGTAATTGATTTACTGGAAACAATTTGGGGAATAAAAGACTCACATTTTTTGTTCAAAGAAGATATTTGTAAAAAATCAGCTCTGAAGGTGTTTAGCAGTTTTAGTTTGGGAAACAGCAACTGGAGTTTTCATTCTGTAACTTCACTCCTTTTAAAATAAAGAAAACCATCCCAGGACTATGAATTTAAGGTATACACAGCGACAAAGTATAAATGTGTATGTACACATAAATGTGTGCTTACTATGAAAAGGATCTAGAAAGTCCTTGTGAATTTTGATAGACTGGTATCTATCACTAAAATTAAGGAATAATGGGGGGGGGGAGATAAGATATCCTTCCTTTGAACTTCTATATTGGCCCTGTTAAAATTCCATTTAGAAAATTCAAGCAAGAAGTCCCTTTGCTTCTCAGCTTAAATACTCAAAACCATTTTCTGAAGAAAACGTGCTGCTGGCTAACTCTTCAAAATCAAAAGGACAAGGGGGTGTACTTCTAGATGTACAGATGTACTTCTAACTGGGTACAGGGAGCAAGGAACACAAAGAAAGAAATGGCAGAGAGAGAACATGAAATATATTTTGCAAGTCAGGACGCCAATACTGAGCAACAGCGAGATGACTCACCGGGTGATTTGCCATCCCTACACATCTTGCTCTGGTTTCCCTTCCCGTGGTCGCTGGCCAAGAAACCAGACCCAACTGAGCATCAGACCCACTCCCAGCAGCGCTGCCAGGCTGACTGGTCCCATTGGCTGCGGCTCAGTAAACCAAGGGCAGAGAAAGTTTCCAGTAATGGAGTGACGTGATTTCTTAGCACGTGGTGATTTTATTTCCCTTTCAACTGTTTGCAGGTATTGAAAATGAACGTTACATGGAAGAGCAAGGAAACGGCTAACAATTCGCTAATAACGAGGCAAAGCAGCAGCTTGTTCTTGGCCGGGCTCAGACTCTTGGTCCTGCCATCCACTTTCTCACTTGGTACCCTATTAGAATACAGTTCACATAAAATGAAAATTTGTTTTCCATTCTGTCACTAAGTTTTGGAGAAACTGTTATTCTTGGAAGGAAAACAAGCAGTGGATGTTGGGGGAGGGAAGTCTTAAATCCGCGCTTCGCCAAGGGAATTACCATTATATTGAGAAACTTTTGGCTTTCAGTTCTTACAGGTACAGGTTTTCTAAACAACCATTTTCACCACTCTAATGCAAAGGAATCATAACCGTGTCAATGTGTGTAATACTCCATTTAAATGGGCTCCAAGACCAGGTTAAAGCTGCTTTCTCAGTACACATCTAATGAATTCCTAAAATTAATTTTCTTAAAATGAATTCCTATGGTAAAAGGATGCCAACGCAATCCTAGGGCACAGCACGACACTGCCCTAAGTCCCGGTGTAAGTCCCCAAAATTCACATTGGATGAGATTATTCATGGTTGTCATGGTTAGTGTTTACTTTGAAGAGCTTTAGATAGCTTTAATTAAATACTGTAATACAGAGAGATATTAGTGCCATGATGCATTCATATAACTAAGGAATTAACTCTGCCCTGGTACCATGTGCTATTAGCTGCTTTTGCTGCCACGACTGCTGCTCGGTATTTAATATTCTATACATAGGTAGCTATTGTTGGCACCATGGGAATCTCTAAATGGAAGTGAAGATTTCTGCTGAATTTGCCCTGTTGAACACCGGAGCAGCAGCCCATCCTGCAGCCCACGCTTCCCGGGCAGTCTGACACACAGAAGGACATCACAAGCCCTGATGAATCACATCACTTTAATAAGGGAGCTAAAAAGTAAAATAAATGTCAGAGAGGTAAGGCTATTGATTGAATATGCTAGACTATTAATTAATAACTACAGCTGCCTGTGAAGAGGCAACACTGCCTTTCCATGCAGATTTATTCTTTTCATTCTCAAGAAAAATACAAACACCATTCTAAAACACTGAAGTAGCTTTAAAATACAACAGGTTTTTTTTTTTTTAAAAAAAAGAAGACATTTTCTCAAAATAATAATAGTTTTAGATTGCATTTAACTCTAGGACATATAAACAGATTCTCCATACAATAACATCTATTATAGTATTTACAACCTATCTTTGCAAGATTTATTTTCTTTCATAAATTCTAAGATTAGACAGATATTAAACACAACCTTTCTGTTCAACATCGTTGACTTATCCAGCACCGCAGGCAGGTAAGTCGAGCTACCCCAGTGTGTATAAAAAGGAACTATAGCAACCCGTTTTCACAAATCTTTTGCTAGGTGTGAGCAGAAGAAAAGCGGGCAGAATTGGTATAAATGCCCCCGAATCAGTGCCAGCGGGCAGACTGGGGGAGGGGAGCTGCCGGGCAGACAGCAACGCAGAGGCACCATGGGGTCAGGACTAACCAAAGATGGGGCTCCACACGAGCAGTGAGATGGCAAGAAGGAAGCGAGCTTCTGCCTCCGCTCCTGTAAATGGAAGTAGAATCTGTGTTATCTAAATTAGATAACGTCAGATATTTCTTAATATTCCCGGCACTGTTTTGATGCCATCACTGGCCATTAGGTGTTAAATGATAGATCTCCTTAAGAATTGAAGATCGCGGAATCAGGGAATTGTCAGGGTTGGAAGGGACCTCTAGAGACCATCCAGTCCAACTCCCCTGCCAAAGCAGGGCTGCCCAGAGCACATCACTCAGGAGCATCCAGGCGGGGCTTGAAGATCTCCAGAGAAGGGGACTCCACACCCTCCCTGGGCAGCCTCTTCCAGGGCTCTGCCACCCTCACCCAAAAGAAGTTCTTCCTCAGATTGGAGTGGAACTTCCCATGGTCCAGCTTGTGCCCGTTGCCCCTCGTCCTGTCCCTGGGAACCACTGAAAAGAGTCCGGCTCCATCCTCCTTCAACCCACCCTTTAGACACTTGTCAGCATTCACAAGGTCTCCCCTCAGCCTTCTCTTCTCCAGACTAAAGAGCCCCAGCTCTCTCAGCCTTTCCTCATCAGGGAGATGCTCCAATCCCTCCATCATCTCTGTTGCCCTACGCTGGGCTCTCTCCAGCAGTTCCCTGTCTCTCTTGAACTGGGGAGCCCAGAACTGGACGCAGGATTCCAGTTGTGGCCTCCCCAGTGCAGAGCAGAGGGGGAGAATGACCTCCCTCCACCTACTGGCCACACTCTTCCCTATGCAGCCCAGGATCCCATTGGCCCTCTTGGCCACATTGCTGGCCCATGGTGAGTTCACTGTCCACCAGGACCCCCAGATCTTTCTTCTCAGCAGTTTTTCCAGCAGGTCCACCCCTAACCTATACCGGTGCCTGGGGTTCTTCCTCCCCAGCTGCAGGACCCTACACTTGCCCTTGTTGAACCTCATTAGGTTCTTCTCCCCACCCCAACAAGAAAAAAAAGAAAGTTTCTGTCTAAGACACACACAAAAAACATGAGTCTCGAACCAAATCAAGAGCAATGCCGACCCAACAGACCAGCAGCACCGGGCACCCGTCCCACAACTCTGAGATTCTGGAGGGAAATGGAGCTGCAAACACCCCGTGTTCACAAGGAAGAGAGTAAGAAATCCCTCCTCCTGAACACTTCCCATATGCACTTGCCATCCCATCAGTACCATGACAGTGACATCAGGAGTTGTATCTTTAAAGGAAAATTGTTAGGAAAAACTGAGTGATTTAGCCCAAATACCACTAACTACAAAGACTGTATCATTTTGTATTCCACGCTCAGTTAGAATCAACCGATTCCTTTTTAAGTCTCCTTTTTAATTAGGTATTTTGATTCTGGATGGGCGCTACGAGCCTCTCTTCTGCAAATGCATCACTACAGAAGGAAACATAAAGACAGGTCACAGATAGGGAAATGAAAATGAAAACCACAACTTCATTTTTGTCTCATAAACCCATCAGTCCTCAAGCAGAGGTAAGTAAACAAGTGCCATAAATCAAAGCCACTGATGCAGGTGTAATCCAAATAGCCTCTTCGTGTTCCCAGCTGTCAGCACGGGCCACTGGGCAACTACTGTACCCACATTCATATGTCTCCTTCATTTAATGAGACTTCATCTAACCTGATAGAGTGTGTTATCGTTTCTAAGGGTTAATTTTAATATTGTTCTTCCCTTGTTAGCATCTTTTCCAAGTAATTCAGCTCGTTGTTATGAACATTTTACTTTTCTCACTATAAAAGAAGTTACCAGAGCTAAAAAAGTATCTACGGAAGGTGACCACATCTAACTCCTTGTTTTAGTGTGGTTTTTCTTACCCAGTAAAAGTGTTTTTGATTTATACAGTGTTTATAAAAAAAACGTTTTAACTAGTCCTACTTTTCCCAAATTGCTTTTTAAATATAAATAAATAAATGGAGTGCATTGTTGAGGCATAAACAGCTGCATGGAACAAGCAGGGGCTTCAGCAAATGCACGTCAGCGCGTCGCAGCTGTGGGCTTGCTAGAAAACAGCTCACAAAAGGAGCCTCCCACCCAGTGTCAGCCGCATCTTCTTTTCCAGCCCAGCCCTACCTCAGATACCCTCACAAACCTTCACGCCAGACAAGGAGGGAGTGAGCACACAGAGGGAAAAGATGCTACATAATACTGGGATATTATCAGTAAAGTACCTCCTTTGCCATGCCCAGGCTGTTTGGGGATTTTTTTTCATAAACTGATGAGCACTTTCTGTGGGAAAACAGGGTGTTTCGTAAGAGGAAATCCAGACACAAAAACCTTTGTTTTATATATATTACTTGTCCAAGAAAAAAAAACGTGAAGGGGAACAAATGAATTTTTAACAACTTGCTAGTTTTCATCCAGGTTCATTTGCTAGTCCTTCCTGGCTGGTGATCAGAGCAGCTAAATACAACTGAACCCTGACACAAACCACTAAGCTACGATCTGTAGAACCATAGAATGGTTCAAGTTGGAAGGGACCTTAAAGATCATCCAGTTCCGACCCCCCTGCCCTGGGCAGGGACACCTCCCACCAGACCAGGCTGCTCCAAGCCCCATCCAGCCTGGCCTTGAACCCCTCCAGGGATGGGGCAACCACAGCTTCTCTGGGCACCCTGGGCCAGGCTCTCACCACCCTGAGTCAAGTCAAATTCCCCTGGCCAAGGCCAGGACTGCAGCCCCCTCTGCCCAGCCACCCCCAAAGCGGGTTGTCCCAGGGCCACCACAACCCTACAGGTGTTTCACGGGCAGTTCCAAAGCTCTCCCACCCCAGCAACGCTGTTACGGGAAATTTGCACCAGCTTTCGGCAATGTTACTAGCACATGTTGGCATTTAGGCTTTTTCAAGGATATAATGGCAGCGTGACACATTTCTAGGTTAATTCTTACTTACAGAGCTTAACTTAAAGTGCTAAACTAAAGATGACAAAGACTAGATCTGACGCCTAATATTTAAGTAGCTAGCAACTAAGAGAATCAGGCTTATCTGTAATGATTCTTATTTCGAGCTACTATGAATGTTCAAGTCTTCTACAAGAACGGGTTATTTTTAGCCCTTCTTACAGGGGTGAGGCAACACAAACAGAGAGAAAAGGAGCAATTCATCACTGTTGCTTCTCCCCCTCTGTCCTTTCAGTCAATTGATTCCGCGCACCCGCATCACCTTTACATTTTGGGGGAAAGAAATGAACAGAAGGTTAAAAATCACAGAACCGTTTAAAAAAAAGAAGACGGGGGTGGGGGTAAGGGGCCGGGGGGGCATCACGGCACCGAATCCTCTTTCCTTTTGCTGCACAGGGAAGCAAAGCTGGAAGATTTTCTCCTGGAGTCGGTGGATTTCCCTGCACTCGGGGGCCTGGCGCCACAGCATCCTGTCCTGGGGAAGAGGGGAAAGGAGCTGACCTCAGCAAGGATGCTTCTCTCTCTGGAGAGAGGCACCAAAATCACTCCTTGGAAGCAGCTGCCGGCATGGAAAGGGGCAGTCACCAGCCGGGGGTTAGTTAGGGGGCACAAGGACACAATGTTTGTGTGCATAGGCTCCATCCAGCAGCTCGGTCTGACAGCTGAGGGACCGCCTGCCCGAGACATGGCGACACTCACCTCCATTGTGGCTCTCAGATTTCTCTGCCTGAAGGACATGTAAGCATTATGCAGGTATGTATGTTATTCCCAGGGAGCTCCGTGTCCCAGTCACAGAATCACAGAATCACAGAATCTTAGTGGTTGGAAGGGACCTCTGAGATCATCGAGTCCAACCACATAAAACAAACAAAAAAAAAACTAAAAAAAACCCACAAAACAAAACACAAACCTCACCAACAAACCCCACCAAAAACACCACCCACCAACTAAACCCCACACCCACGACCCGACCACAGCACCCCACCACAAACCAATAATCTTGGGCACTAGAGCATGCCCTGAAGAGCCATGTCTACACGTTTCTGAAATCCCTCCAGGGATGGTGACTCCACCACCTCCCTGGGCAGGCTGTTCCAGTGCCTGACCACTCTCTCAGGAAAGTCATTCTTCCCAATATCTAATCTAAATCTCCCTTGCCACAGCTTCAAACCATTTCCCCTGCTCCTGTCATTATTCCCTTGGGAGAAGAGGCCAACCCCCACCTCTCTACACCCTCCTGTCAGGGAGCTGTAGAGGGCAATGAGGTCTCCCCTCAGCCTCCTCTTCTCCAAACTCAACATGCCCAGTTCCCTCAGCCTCTCCTTATAGGACTTGTTCTCCAGACCCCTCCCCAGCTTGGTGGCTCTCCTCTGGACACGCTCCAGCACCTCAATGTCCTTCCTGTGGTGAGGGGCCCAGAACTGAACCCAGCCCTCGAGGTGAGGCCTCACCAGTGCTGAGTACAGAGGCACCATCACTGCCCTACTCCTGCTGGCCACGCTATTCTTGATACAGGCCAGGATGCCATTGGCCCTCTTGGCCACCTGGGCACACTGCTGGCTCATGTTAAGCCAGCTGTCCACCAACACCCCCAGGTCCTTTTCTGCTGGGCAGCTTTCCAGCCTCGGGTGTGCACCACGGCCCATTAGAAAAATACTAGTCACAAAGCCAAAAATGCCACAGATGTAACATGCAGAGCAAAGCAACTTGAAGTGATCAAGATCTGCCTCTGCCAGGTCTCAGGACATCACTTCTTTCTTGTAGTCACTTTACAGAGACACAGTTTGTTTCTTGTCACGTGCGGACTGGGTGTGTGACCAGTAAAGCCAGTAGCATCACAGGGATAAATTACTACCATCCAACTGGAAGCTCAACTAAACAATAGTCATAGTAGACAACAGCTCAAAATTAAATTGTTGGTAAAATACAGATCTTAATAGGACTGTTACAAAATGCTGTTCTGGACAAAAGAAAGCACCTTTTAGATACTAGTAAGAATCTTTTGTCTAATAGTTTGTATTATCTAATACAGAAAAACTTCTTAAATAATACAGTTAACATAATTCCAAGTATTTATCCCTTTCTCTGGTCTAAGCTTACCCTACCATTAACCATGCAGGTCCTGAGATTAATAGTGCCAGTTTTCCCTCAAGAAGGACGGGGAAGGGCAGGTTTATAAGTCTTCCCTGTCCTGGGGTCGTTGCCAGGAGGAGTCAGATATTGGTGATGGGCCATCTTCCCTCCTCAGATTTGGTTCCTTTCAGGGCTATTTCATACATTTTTTTCACCACAGCCTGGTTCCTTCTCCTTGCTTCCCAGACAAAGGTTAAAAGCTACCCAGCAGATCCCACAGAGCTCCCTTAACACAAAGGACTGCCATTTTTCATGGAGTGACCATCAGAAGTTGTCAGACCTTCACTACCTCTGGGTTTCACAAGTTCTATAGGTCATCTGCTCAGGATCAGGAGCCAGACGCATTTCAGGGCTCCAACCAAGACAACACTTTTCCTTTACCAACCAACCTGTGTGGGGTTCCCACAGCTCAAGGCAAGGGCCTGGTCCAGACCTTCCAGATGAAAGTGGATAGGTACACTCTCCACAAAAATTTGGCTTTGACCAAAGCCAAATTTGGCCAAGTCAGTTCTAATTAAAAGTAATAATTGCACAAGAGCACTGCTGGAACTGTCTGGGGCAGCACACCAGCCTTAGTCTGTGCCACATTCAGAAGATGTCCCTGCAGCTGTTCAATGACTCTTCAGGTTTTTGGGTACGATTGAGTAGTGAGCTGTTTCCTGAGTAAAGGCTTAAAAGAACAGGTGCCTTCTGAAACACAAGCATCTAAAACCTGTCTCATCTCCAAAAGAAGCAGTGTCATGAGACGTGGTAGATCCAAGACGGCAACCTTTGTGGGTTGTAGCTTTTTAGCGTTCTCCTGCTGCTGTGAAGAACTTTCCTCATCAGTGACCACAAAACAAGCATTACCAAACAAGCCTTACAAGGAACTCTGGCCCATTTCCTTTATGGACCAGCTTTCTTGAAAGGTATTTCAATCTAATTCAGACTCGATACTTCCCCAAAGAGTCAAAATTGGAGAATGATGCATGTTCCCTTGTTGTCTTTATTGCAACAGTCAGAAACACTACAAAATTAAAAACCAAAGAAAACAAAACCAACAAGGCTTTCATGTAATGTCATTCTCCCCTGAGTTGTGGTCGTGATAGGAAGAAGAAACAAGCAGAACAGGTTAAGCATGAAAGACTCAAACTACTAAACCTTTAATCCAAGGTTTGCCACTTAATCCCCCCAGAGCCTTGGACAAATAATTAAGAACGCCTTGTCCCATTTTTCCACATTTTCAAATTGGGAAGTTATTTAATTTAATTGGATCTTTCTCAGAGATGCATTAGCTGTTTCATCACACAAATCATAAATCAAGGATGGAAGAATATGGACTAAAAAAAACACTGTTTGCATAGTCCTTCATGCCTCTCCTCCCAACACACTGGCACCACGTAAGGCTCAGGACTGTCCATGCCCTATCCTCCCTTCCTTCCTTCCTCCCTTCCTTTCTTCCTTCCTTTCTTCCTCCCTTCCTTCCTTCCTCCCTTCCTTTTTTCCTTCCTTCCTTCCTCCCTTCCTTCCTTCCTTCCTTCCACCCAAGAACCTGTGTGATCTATTGTGGTAAGCCACTCTGATATGGTTTAGGTCTTGATCGGCACCAACTTTCTACCTTTCCCCCCTGCTCTGTTTTGTAAGCTGCAGAGGGCAATTTATACAGATAGCCCTCCAGGAGACACTCATCATTGTCATCATCATCATCATCTCCTCTCTTCACCTCTGCCTCTTACTGACTGGATTTTAGTATATTTGCCGCAATTGCTTTTTCACTGGCCTCCTACAGGTTTTTATTGCATCTTCTCTGCTACATACCATTTTTTGGAGTTGAAATTTGTGGTCTGCATAGTGTTTAAAAACAAAACAAAAACCCCTAAGTAATAGTATTTTTCTTCTATGTATCAAAAGATTTGTTTGAATACGGTAACTACATTTATCTGAGAACAAAAATGTTAAGTTTCTTGTGTCAACCAGACAATTAATTTTCTTCAAGCCTCCCAGAAGTTATTTATAATTTGGTTTGAAGAATTCAGTTAGTATGCTACCAGAACCTTCTGAGGGTCTCTTACATCTGTCCAAAAAGGCAGTTCTTCCAAAGCCTGCTCAACTGCCCGGGAAGCAGTTCCCCACCTCAACTATTTCAGTATTAAAGTGCGTACTGCTTCAATCTTTATACAATTGCTTTTTCACAAATAAATTATCTCTACTTTTATCTGCATTTTGTATGCCTTCACTCTTGCACTGATACTGCAGCAAAACACTCTCAACATTAATATAGCTGTCTTGCTCCACATTATCCATTAAGTTAAATAGTTATATCTGGCATCATCTTACCTATCCCTGACTCTTCTCTGGTTTTATCAGGTTCCTTAACATAAGACCATAACAATTATCAAGAGACAATTTTTGATCCGCACAGCCTCCAAATTATTTTTCAATAGTCCTCATCCCAGTTGTCACACCTTCTTTACGCTTATTTCCAGTTATTGTCTTCTACGATTCACTACTGTCTCCTTAGAAATCTCCCTTTTAGGGCCACACACCTTACAACTTTTGGTCAATCAAGGACATTTGTCAACTCTTTGCTTACTGACAGTAATCCCACCTCTGCATACCCACGGATACCTTGAATCCTCATAAGAGGATCCATAACATTCCTTTTATTGCATTCACTTTGGGTAATGCTATGAACTCATTAACAACTCTTGCTCAACTTTAAAATTTGCAGCTCTTTTTTGCAGACTTCCATTTCCTGGGCCAGATTTACCATCACCAGAACCATTCTTGGGGCACACACATGAAAATCTGTCATAAGGCATTTCAAATTCATTAACAAACCTGTTACATCATTTCCCAAGCCTTTAGTGGTGGAGTGCATGCTGGTGACTTTCATCCATAGCTAACAGCTGCCTCTAATCGCTGTCACTAGAAGCTTTAGACACTAAAAAGCCTGTTCCTGTTTATTGCAGTCTTCCCTCTATTTTAAAAACATCATTCTGATCACTAGAAATAAGAGTCTCTTGAAGTTCTGTAGAGAAAGCTTTAGTGTATTCCTTGGGGCAGCACGAGGTTTATAAACACGAGTGTCCAACGTTGTTAATTTTCAGCTCATTTTGTGAAGAGAAATTGCTTTTACCTATTATCATCTCTGCTTTAAGGAAAATAAGGTAATAAGGTGAAGCAAAATTATTACAACAAACACTTTTTTTAACCTAGTATTTTTCTTCTCCATTTTGAAAACAAATTGCCCAACCTCCTACCATTAAATCACCCTCTACTCTGATTCCAGGCAGACCATTCTAGTTTGTTTTCCACACAAACTAATCTGCCATAAAAACGTTAAGGATTAATTATCTTTTTCTAACCTTCTAGAAAAGGACCATATAGGAACTTATCACCAAAATGAATTAATATTAAAAGGCATTAAAACTATAAAAGGAACATTGCAATATTCTTCCAAAGGGCACACCTGTAAATATACATTACAAGGGTACTCTAATTACTTAATTTACAATGATAATATCTTAATTCATCATCAATAACGTTTATAATTTAAGAGATGTTGCAGACACAATAATCATTAATATCACATCTGTAAGTAAGAATAGTCTGACTGAGATGAATTCCTTCTCCCAGGCTATATTTTAAGGCCACGGTACAAATTCAATGATGTATGGCTGTATCTGCTGGCCACAACCCGGCTATTTTTAATATTTCCCTGGATGCTCAATAAGGAACTGCCCTGACATAAAAGGCTAAAGCAAACATACAAAAGCAGCTCTTGAAAATTCAGAGCTGAAACCTTAGGAAAATAAATAAAGTACTCAAAGAGAATAAAACGCGCGTCACTGCCAGGTGAATCCACCCCAACAAAGAGCAAGAGCTCGCGGAGTGCCAGCGCTGCTCTGCAGGACCAGTCTTGGGCAGCCCTGCCACCAGCCAAGCGGCCACCCAACCCTGCCTGAAAGCAGCCCTGCTTCACCCTGTCTCCTCTCCTCCTATCGTGTAGTGGTCAGACAGAAGGAATAAGCAGAGATCATTTGGGCATACAAATTTTTGTTCTCTTGCAAAATTGTAATTTTACGGTTATGAGGAGAAACATTTTAATTAGGCATTGGGAAGGGGAAGGAGCTGGCTCCCAACGACGCCTGCCAGCGCTCAGAACGCTGGCCGAGGCCGTGGAGCCCCCCAGGGCAACACAAGAGCTGCGCGTCAGGCGGCTCTTCTGCCAAGCATCTTCTGGTGGCTGAAGCATCCCAAATTCACGAGACGCTTCTGGAATGCCACAGCCTTCACAGATTGGTTTCATCCTTCCAGAAGTTCCACTGTAGGAGCCAGGTTTCTAGTTCGCACATCTACCCCCCTGAACTCCGGGATAGTTTCTCAATTCTCAAGGGATCGAATTAGTTTTAATGGCAAGCTTTCACAGGTACAGTAAGTAAAGGTTTATTTCATCCCACCCACGGAGAAATAACATATGGCAAATAAGATGTTATGCGAGTCCCACTGAAGATCTATTGCAGTATTTGAAATGGCAGGTAAGTGATACAGAAACCTTACGATAGTAAGCTACAAATGTAACCTTTAATGTTAATGATTTAAGCCCATATTCACACATGGCTTAATTTCTAAGAATAATTAGGCAACTGATATCTCCATCTGGCTCAAAGCGCTTGTTGACACTTTTGTAATCAAACATTCTCATCAGCCTTCAAGCCGGACGAAGTGGATTTTTTAGTTTTTAAAAACCTTCCGTATTCAGGGCTCAGTCGTGCCAGCTGCTGGGGGCACAGCCCCAGGGGGACACTTCTGGTAGCCGAAGGGGGCTGTGAGGGCCGCTGCCCTGCTGTGGGTCACCCTTGCACAAAGGATCTCAGTTCGGTTGGGAGAAGCTGAAGTTCAAGTCACTCCCACTTTTTTTCCCCAGTTTCTTCGGACTTCTTTGCACGAGCAATTTGGGAACCCAGAGATCCCCGACTGCAGCCCTACTAGTCAAGTTATGAACTATGCTGCTGCATGCCCACCTCATGGCTTGGTTTTGTCAGAGGTTTCTTTAAAGGTCTTTGACCAGTCCCATTACAGAATGGGAGAAAAGCTGGAGAATTTTCGTAGGATGAGAAAGCAGCCTCGGCATTCAGCAACAGCGCTGTCCTGTACAGCAGGAAGCCATAAGAGGACAAACCACCATTCAGTTTGCCCAGGAGAGGAGGATAAGATTAAAGGAAGAGACAGCAACTTCATCCAAGAAATCCTCTGCAGCAGGGGGAGCCCTGGCTGCTGTCTGACCAGAGGGACTCCTGTGAAGTTTTATCCAACACCGAGACTTTGGTTCGTAACAGAAATCCAGGCGTGAGCACAAAAACAGTGTGTCCTTTGTCACCAGCAAGTCCCCTGAGGGTAACCAGTGTTTTGCCACCCACAGAGACTCTTCTCCTCCCCAGGCCACCACCTATGGCAGCACCTGGCCAGCTCTGATTCAAGGGAATGGCCCAGTTCTCCAGGGGACACCAGTCCTCCGGGTTAGCTACAGCCCAAAGTCCCTGCTCTCAGAAGCCTCTCCCCTCTAACTCAGAATACTCAGCTCTGTCTTCTTACGGAGCAGCACACCCCACCACCTCTGTCACTCCACACACCACCTGCATTTCAGTGTCACATCTCCACCTCTTCCAGACGCCTGGCCAAACCGGTACTTCCCCGTCCCTCACATGAAGGAGATGTCTCGGATGCGGAAGGTGAAAAATGAGAAACTCATTAAGAAACACCACCATCCTGCCCTCCATAAGTGAAATCTGCTCATCAGACCAACTCGAAGTCCTGCGGGCAATTCTGCAAAGGGAAAGGTGTGACTGATACCTCAACAGCTATCATCGGCAGGCTGATCACTCCATCCCCCTTTTCTCTAAAGAGGAACTCGCCATCCTGCATTTTGGATGGGTCCCACCAACCCCCTGCAGCGCTCCAGGCTGGGGGCAGAGTGGCTGGAGCTGCCTGGCAGAAAAGGACCTGGGGGTGTTGGTGGCCTGTGGGCTGAACAGGAGCCAGCAGTGTGCCCAGGTGGCCAAGAAGGCCAACAGCATCCTGGCCTGGGTCAGGAACAGTGTGGGGAGGAGGACTCGGGAGGTGATTGTCCCCCTGTACTGGGCACTGGTGAGGCCCCACCTCAAGGGCTGGGTCCAGTTTTGGGGCCCCTCACCACAAAAAAGCCATTGAGGTGCTGGAGCGGGTCCAGAGAAGGGCAACGGAGCTGGTGAGGGGTCTGGAGAAGAAGTCTTGTGAGGAGAGGCTGAGGGAGCTGGGGGTGTTCAGCCTGGAGAAAGGGAGGCTGAGGGGAGACCTTCTGGCTCTCTCCAACTCCCTGAAAGGAGGGTGTAGCCAGGGGGGGTCGGTCTCTTCTCCCAAGGGACAGGCCATGGGACAAGAGGAAATGGCCTCAAGTTACGCCAGGGGAGGTTCAGGCTGGATATTAGGAAAAATTTTTTCACCGAAAGGGTTCTCAGCCATTGGAATGGGCTGCCCAGGGAGGTGGTTGAGGCACCATCCCTGGAGATACTCCAAAGACGGGTTGATGTAGTCCTGGGAGGTATGGTTTAGTGATGGTGTTGCTTTTTGTTTGTTGTGTGGGTGTCTATTTTTGTCAAAGTTAGGTTGATGGTTGGACAAGATGATCTTTAAGGTCCCTTCCAACCTAGAAAGTTCTGTGATTCTGCATTTTCTCTCCCCCACTTTCATAAATATATCTCTCAATAAAAAAGAAGAAACAGAAAGCATGAATAACACCTCAGAACTTTTGCAGAACTATAGTACATAATTTACTATCTGCAGTGGCAAAGAAAAAAAAAAAAAAGGTGCGGCATAAAGCAGCAATATTCATTTATAAGAGAAAGAGAAAGCAACGTTAACCGAAATACTCCTCATACAACATTTCCTTTCCAGCAGAGGATATCTTTATAGTTCTTACATACACTAAACCACAGCTCTGCTTGCATGAGAGATTGTTTATGGCACCTGAAATGGTCTCTGTTACTGGGGTTGCCTGACAGAATGAAATAATGAAGCCCCCGTCCTGCTGCAGCGTGGCAGTCAGGAGAGCATTTTTCTTGCAGCATGTCGGCTTCAGACTTCCCCCCCCCCCCCTATTATTTCCACTTAAAACAGTTCCTTTTTCCTTTTAAGAACAGTAAGAATAATTTTTAAAATAACACTGATACAGAGATCTTAATTTTGCAGAAATTCTGTCCTTAACTTTTCAGCCACTTGGGTAAGTGGTGGCATGAAGGGTGAAATGAAAGGGATGAGATACTTCTTGGTATCAACGGACAGTTGTAGCGTTTTCACAGTCAGAGAACAGAAAAGCGTTGTGGCTTTTAGTTATGAATAAAATAATGTAGCATTTATTAGTATTTAAACATCATACTTAAATTCTGAGTTAGCAACTTCTTGAAACAGTTATAAAAATATTGATGCAGAAGAGATGTTTTGTGATGCAAATAAATTATTAATCTTGATGTCAATAACACAATTTTAATCCTGTTAAAGAAAGCTTTTTTGTTTCTCAAGTATGATTACAAAGTCATAGCAAAGATTAATCTATTTCATTTGACAGCGGAGATTTCCCCGGCTTTAGCTAAATCCATTTTGGAAGAAGACAGGCAAAACCAGACCCTACAGGATAGACATTTGTTCCAGTGTTCTTTGGTTGCCTGGCTTATTTACCATTATTAATAGCTTGAGTATTAGTGCTCCAATTCTGATCCAGTAAGATGTCCCAATTCCATAAAACCATTAAAGTTTTGGGATTTTTGTTTGGTGTGTCCCCCCCTCCCCGCCTTCATTCATGATCAAATTTTGGACCATGCGAAGTACATTAGAGGCAAAAGAGGTCACTTTGACCAAAAAATCCAAGTAGCCTGGACTACCATGTTAATCCAGCTGGGATCAACTGTATTTACACAGAGATTAGAGCAAGTACCTAAGGAGGCCAGTCGAGCCACATAGACAGACAGTAAGAGTATATGGGGAACAAGGTTAAAAGGGGACGGTGAATGAGGTTAAAACAAAGCCCTGTAAACAGCGCATTGTTGTATTTGAAGACTCTACTGAGAATGGGGAGAGGCAGATTTTTTATCACTGCACGGTATTTGGGAAACTGTTTTCTCCAAATTACTTTTAAACTGAAATTGCAGATTACTTCATTGATACTTCAGGACTTTCCATGTGAGCCAAAACAGAATTTTTTTTTTCTTTTTTCAAATTAATCCAGAGGAGTTTTTGACAAAAATATTCCAATTTTTATTTCCTGTTCAAAGTTCTTTACAGTTTCCACAGACCTTCTGAAATTGTATTTTCAAGAAATGAGAACACCAACCTGTAGATGTTTTACCCAGCTTCCCAACAACAACTGTGTGAGAGCGTCGTTAGGCACGGGAAGACACAGTTAGTGATACCCACACTAACTTCAGGCTGGTAGAGTAAGACAGTACCAACAGTCCCAGAAAGATTTGGCATTGCCCTTCAAGAACCCAAATGTATTAGAACTTTTCCCCTTGCTCCAGTGCAAAATTAGGAAATGGAACAGGTCTCTGAAAAGAGTAACGTTTATTGCTTGTGGAAAAATCAGGAAAGAGATTTAAAAAAATACTGTCTTTCAGTGAAACACGTGGAAACATTTTTAAACAAAGAGCAGTGCAAAATCCCTCCCTAGGAATAACACCTAGAGCCCAAGAGCATTCAGTGGGGAAGTGCATCTAAGAAACGTGTAAGTTAAAAAAGGACCTCCAAGTTAAAAAAAAATAAAATAAAAAAATCCAAACCAAAACAAACATTTGAGTTGTACTGGAAAATACCTGACTATGAACTCCAGCAAAACAATGGGAACAGCAGAACCAGGAATTCAGCAGGTACTTAAATGGGGGGACCTCAGTGCTGGGTAAGGAGATACTATAGTGAGAGCTGTGGAAATGATGTTCTAGTTC
>QJSC01015141.1:340183-388404 GCA_003697955.1 Calidris pygmaea | reverse complement strand
TGTTCTCCAGACCCCTCACCAGCCTGGTGGCTCTCCTCTGGACACGCTCCAGCACCTCAATGTCTTTCCTGTGGTGAGGGGCCCAAAACTGAACCCAGTACTCGAGGTGATGCATTTTTATAAGTTATTTTAAAATATAATCAAGCTACAGAGCTATTAGTTATCTTTCGCCCCCCCCCCCATAATCAGCATAGAAAGGTGATCAGGCGTTTATTGGGTCCCAGTAGGGTATCCCTATAGGATACAGAGCCTCACCAAGAAGCCACACTTCGTACTTCCCAGGACAGCTCTCCTCGCCTCCCGCACCCTTCTCACCCTGCTGACACAGCCATGCTGCCTCGGCTTTTCTCCACTGAAGGGCAGCAATTAACCCCTTCAGCAGGACTACCTGCACGACACCGATTAGGGAGCTGGGTGAGACTCTGTAGCAGCTTTTTTACTGGAACTCGCCTCCCAGAATCCAAAGACCATCAAGAGATAGAGACTTACTTTGCCTTAACATTTTGTGTCAGCCCCCCAGGTTTTCACCAAATGCACAAAGCACCTCACATGTCTGAGATGGGCTCATCCATCACCTTTCCTTCAAAGCCCAAATGGAATCAGAGAATCATAGAATTGTCCAGGTTGGAAAGGACCTTTAAGATCATCTAGTCCAACCACCAACCTCACTCAGACAAAGAACCACATCTCTAAACCACGTCACTAAGCACTAAAGTCCTTTTCTAGGAGTTACATACATTAAAGTTTTCATGCGGTGAAGTTCACTGGGGTATGTTTAAAATCCGCTCTGCCATTCCAAACCAAGCTACCAGAGGAGGAGCAATGTCCAACCCTTCCTCACACCATTACCCAATTTCCTTACTTCTTTCTCTTCCCCTTTCGCAAACTATTTAATTCCAGGAAGACTGGGAAAAAGACCGCTCTTTGCTTTTGATGGCTCCTGTTCAAGTCACACTTACTACTACGCAAACACCAAAGTGTCTCCTAGTTTTACCTCGTATGGTAGAAAACCAGCAGATTCTGCAGAGATTGGCTCGATTCAGTTGTTTGACTGCTTTAAATACCACGGGGAATTAGTCACCCAGGCAAAATGATTTCTTTTAAAACTAGACCATCAGACTGGGATATCACATACCAGGTTACCTTAAGTAAAGGCATTGCTATTTTTTTCTGAAAGATACGCCTTTGCCTGATAGACTGAGAATAGTATTTCCAAGCATAAAGCAGACAATTTTTCTTAGATTTCAGGTCTTTGAGCGCAGTGTCTGAACTCTTCTTGAGAGGTTGTACTTGTGGGGTTCCAGCTCTCCGTACGGCAGCAGCCCCCATTAATACCGTACCGCTGCCCTAAGGCTCTCCCCAGCACGGGGTGTCCGCACCCCGACTCCTAACGACACAGCAAACCCTCAGCACGGGGGTCCGTCCATTGTAACGCAAGAATTATTTATCTCTTTATTCCAAAAAAAGAAGGCGTCGGTTGTAATCGGTCCCAACCATCCAAGTGGATGAATGTGAATTTCAGATCAAAGACGTGCCCAGATTGGCTTTCGGAAGCTCAGATCCAAATCGATATTTTTCAATTTCCCACTACAAAGACCAGGGTACTGTCATTGTGGGAACCAGCACAGGGAACGCTTTTGTTTGTGGATTTTATCACTTTGAAAAGATTCCTGGACAAAGACACAAACCCCTCACCCGCACCCCCACACAATGCAGTGCAAACCACAGCTAAGTATATTATTTCCTGGTCAGCCAAGACCACACACACGCTTTTTTTTTCCCAAAACCACAATAAACACAAGTAAGATATGGGATTTTTCAATGTCATTTTATCTTCTAACTCTTCCGTTGCAAATGAACCTTCCATGTGCCTATATTTTTTTTTTTTTAAATAAAGTAATCTAAACTTGAAATTTATTCAGTAGTTAATCCAATTAACGTTTCCTCTTTAACTGTCTAAGATTCCTCATGTTCTGAAGCCTTTTAATTAATACCAAGCAAGGGCTTTGTTTACCCTTCTGGATTACAGCCTCTAGCATGTCTCTGTGCTGCCTTTGTCACTGGAAATGAAGAAAAAGTTGATGCCCTTTGTTTTGGCATTATGCCTTTCCTTTTCTCAGAAACTAAGGTCCTTTCTAGTCAGCTTGCACTCATTTTGAGAGGCATTACAAGTTAACACTAGGTGGGAATGTTTCATAGATAAGCAAGTTCATTACCATTTATCCCTGTGAAATTCAAGTTGTTAAGTGGTGTTCTTCCTTTTTGTGTGACGTGGAGGGTGAAAGATGCTTTCCCTCCCTATAATCCTCTTCTTTCTGTAATCTTTTCCTATTTAAATTTGAGAAGGATTGAAAGGTGTCTAGTTTTTAATTAGATTTGCATTTGCTGATTTCCTGGGCCTGCTGTTCTAGCTTTTATAGCCTTGATAACTGAAGCCGTACCTACAGACACAAACAACTAACTACTGGCTGATAGCATGACCTTTTATATGTGGTTTATTAGTTAATCAGTAGTGAAATAGTTCCAATTCCATCTGTGATACTTACTAATTAGACAGAAAAAGAATCAATTGTTTAAAAGATTTTTTCGAGCCATGGAAAAATAGCTCCTCTCCTATTTTTCCTATTGTAGGAAAATTTCTGTTCTCACTGTTCTTCTACAAAACAGGCTGCACACCCAGAAAAATGTCCTAGTTTGTGTTACAAGTTCTTGCACTATTTACACCAATGCTTTACATTTCTGAAAGATGGTGAGTCAGTCCTTGGGATGATATAAATCAGTCCCAATTTACAACGTGTTTAGATTCTAAATCCAAGTAACATAGATGATAAGTTTTCTGGAACAAGCAAAACCTCCTATCTTATCCTGGTAAAGTGCTTTGCACAGCAGGATCTTTGAGAGCCCTTGCAGGGCCAGAGGTATCATCAAATAAAACTAAAGCAGAACCAGCCAAACACAAATCTACATGAAGTCCTTTCTCCTCAGTGAAGTTCTGTCTACTTCCAGAAATTGGGGAGGTCCCTGTGTGTACCTCCACTAGATCAGGAGAATTTAAGTCAATAACAGGAAGATCTCTTGGTTTTTGTGTTTTTCACTAAATTTAGGAACACAGGACAGACGTGGTAATGATCCATCCCTGATGAATAGGGACCCAATACTCTGTCATCACATGGCCAATATGAATAAAATGTTATAGGCAAGAACCAGAAGTTCTATCATGAGAATAAGTGAAAGTAACCGGTTGGGTGGTTAAGGTTTCAAACAAACGAAGCTCTTGAGATGCTCATATCAGTAAGCAATAGTATACAACCACTTTCTCAAGGGAGCAATAGTGAAGATTCTGGGTGGCTGCAAAGCAAAGATTGATGCGAGAGAGGTAGACACCAAAATTTTAAAGTGAGATGTAACAACCTGAACGTCTCCTCAGCAATGGTCAAAGACTCAGTGGCTTTTAGCCCTGGTTCCAGTTGCCTGGGGACAACGGCAGTCAAGCTATCGAGAGTGTGCCAAGATAGCTTTTATCACTCAACTAACTTATATTTGGCCAATAAAAAATAATAGTAACGTGGTAAGGATGAGATGCTGACAGTGACACACACAGCCAGAACAAAGGGAAGACAAAAATGTTAACCACAGTAACTTCCAGTAGGGTGATATTAAAGAGGAAGAGAGCTACTGACTAAACAAAGTAAAAATGTACTCTGGATACGAACCACATTGGAAATAACTAAACTTTGCTATAGTAATAAGACAACTCTACTATGACAGCCCTGAATAAACATTTAAGATCAGATAGACTGCAGAAAACAGTAGTCATCTTCGCTGAAAGACTTGAGTCCTCTATGAATCTGAAGTCTCAAGTGAGCTGGTAGCTTCCATTCAAGAGGCTACAGTCCAAAATTGTCCTAATTTTCTCATAGCTGCAACTACCACAAGCATTTAACTCAAATGTCACTAAGGTAGAGGTCAGAGTCAACAACCAAGACAGTCACCTACTTCATGTCAAAACAAGGTCAAAAATAACCCTTTGGAGCACCAAGCTCTCGGAGCATACTCCAGTTACACCTCCAGCTGCGGAGAGAATTACCTGCAACAACCTCAGCAACATCCTGGTCCCCGTGGTACGGACGCTGGGTTTCATGGACCAGAGGGGAAATAGTGCGATCCATTTACCCAGCTGGAGGAGCCAAGCATCAGGATGTACAAATCTTTAGGTGGAGATTTAGTATTCTGTGAGATTCAAAATAGCACAAATTGTCAGAGCTAGCAACTCCTTTGAACAAACACGGAATATCAACTTTTTGCAGAATCACAAGATGATACCAAGAACTAACGAACAGGATTAGTATGACACTTCTATAGATGGCTGTATAAAACCTATAAAAGTGCCGGAAAATGGAGTGTGGAAGGCACAATGTAATTCTGCAATGTCAGATTTCATTAACCTTAACACATAAGAGGAAAAGAAAATTATATTCTGCTTCTACATACAATGAAAAATTGCAGAATAATAAAAGGCCAAAATTATGGTTTCTAACAGCAATCATCTCATGGAGCAGCTGACTCCATGAAACAAATTCTATGTATTCCTATCCCCCATATTATAGCCTGTTTTCTACAACTAGGCAGAGAGCTCTCATGCATATTGCACATACATAAACACACAAACTGTTAGTAAAGTATTTCAAGTAAATCAGGAATGACCTTGCTGTCATTTAAGAAATACTGGCAAATACGATGCACATTTACATTCCTGGCCTTGACTATCAAGATTATCCTTATAATTCATTCCTCCTCTGGCAGGAAACATCTCCTGATATCCTTTCTTAAAGGCAGGCTTTCTTACGCTAGTCCTTCTGTAAAGTGAAATTGATAGCTGTGCATTTAGACTTTAATTGTTTAGAATACTTCTAAATTCATGGATATGTTTTATGTGAGCAGTAGAAATCTATTATTTATTAGCACAAAGCAGACTGTGTATAGAGCTGAAGGTTAAAGATGATCAGCACAAACAAGGAAACAAAGAAGAGAAACAGGTAAATCACAAGAACAGACAACATGAATATTTATGAGAAAAACACTCTGCCAAAAGGTGATAACTTCCTTTGATTTAATTAGAGGGTGGGGAGGAAAAAAGCAACGTAATGGCCATACGAAATTGGGAAGATTTGAAAAAGCTTGAAGAACGTTTTTCTGATGTGAGCAAATACTTGGTATATCTGCATCTCCCAGCATAATGCTCTAACCAAGGCTCAGAGCTGAGTTACCAGAAACAAACCAGGAAAAAAGGGCTATTCTTGCAGACCAGGAGAGAACACCTAGTCTCTAATTCAATTTAAGATTTTGGTTTACTGGAGAGGACACATACACAATGAGAAGGACTATTTAAGAACTCACTCTGTCAAAAAGCTTTAGCCATTCTTCTCTCTTCTTGAAACTCACGGTAAAATCATCTTGGCCGTTTCTCCCTTTACTTGGAGATTGGAAAAGATACACAACGTACTGTCGGTGTAACTCTGCAAATGGACCTGCCCCCTCCAAAAAGCAAAGTAAATGCTCCTTCTCCTCTCTCTCCCCGCCCCCCTTTTTTCTTTCTCCATTTCAATACTTTTTCCAGGACTGAAAATGGGAGCGTTGCAATCTGAGGAAGACAATCTTTCATTTTTCTTGGTGAAAGAAAATGAGAAAATACTATAAATCTTTTGAGAATGTATTTTCTTGGCATTTTTATACTCTACTGCCAAAAAAAGCTGGAACAACCACTTAAGCATTTCAATGCGTCTCCCAGCGTAGATTCTGAACTTGAATTACCCATTCTTTGAAGGGAAATATTATCTGAGAGACTTCAGAACAAGCTAATGCGAAGTGAGACGTTGCTGAACCTGTAATCCAGCAAACAACTGGGCACCAGCTGGGGACCTCTAGCCATTATCACCGATCAAAGACTTATCCTCTAAACTCAAGAAACCTTGGGAAGAGTTCAAACCTGGAGCTGGGGCTTAATATGTGAACCAGAAGAGAGAATCCAGCTCCCTTGCCTTTCTTTCTGCTGGAGCTCTATGATGAATACAAAGCAGCAAAAGCCGATGTGACACAGGAAAGCAAATGGGCATTTGCCCTTGTTTTGCCCTCAACCAAAAGCTGAAAAGCAGATGAGTTTAATGGGGAAGTGACATTTTACCTAGCCTGGTTTTAGACTCTACAGCATGCATTCAGATATAGCCTCATTTTGTTTTCTTTAAATATAATTAATCTATCTCAGTTTAATACGGCATATAAATTAATATTAATGATATTAATCTAACTCACAAATGAAGTTACTATGCAATAATTTTCTGAATAAAGCACCATTACATGAAAAAATGTAAAATATCCGAGAGATTTATGTTTAACCAACTATTCCCTAATCTACTTCAGAGTGTGGAACTAAATTAAAATCAACAATTCTTTCTAACCATGCATTTGTTACCATGAAAGGCATTTTTAAAGTGCCTTTAACCGCCTGCAGTAGGGAAGGGAGAGGGAAAGGTGTTTGTGTGTTCGTGTATTTGTGTGCGCGTCTACGATTTGATTCTACGTTAACTACGTTCAGTGAGGTTTCTTTAGATACACTGAAGCAGAAGAATAAAAATGGTGCTCAAAAATGTAAAATTATACAAGACAAAACTGCAGAATATACCTGAACAGCAGAAGGTACTTATACAAATATTTCCACTATAACTCTTGGAGCAGGCAGCCACCACTGACATCGCTGACATTGGATTCCCCCCTCCTGTTTGTTTTTTTTTTCTCCTGGAAAGGGATTGCGGGGAAGGGATGGAAGAGGGGAAGGGGCTGAAGATCAGATTTCCACTTAAAAGGAAAAAGAGAACACAAGAAGGAAAACGGGGAAGGAGAAATTATATTAAGGTCCAATGTGATAAAAGATGACAAGTCAGTGGAACAACTCATGAGACCGCTTCATCCAATTTTAGTCCATTTCACTCCAGTGGATTGTTAAAAAAATGCAGGAAGAGCAGGGAAGCAAGGGCAAGTAGGAGAGTGCTTTTGAGATTGGTTGTTCAAAGTCTGACAGAATTGTTTTAGAGCAAAACCATTAAAATTTGCTTGCCTTAAAAGCTTTCCAGACCCGACTGCACTTTGAAAGATTTGAAAAGATGAGTTACTGAAGTGTTATTTTCATTTTCTGGCAGTCCAAAAGTTATACAAGTTCTGCTCTGGAGGTATTGTATTTGGCACAAGAGAGAAAAATTGCCTTTTACAAACCCGTGTTGAGGTTCCAGAGTAGCGTCTATAAGAGTGAGGTATATCAACACTAGTGCCACTTCTCAGAGCTCTCACCAAACGAACAAGTCTGTGCCGTTCACTTTCCCCTGCCCCCAGTCCTAGGAGAGAGCCAGGCTCCAGCTCAGCCCTGCGTTCCTGGGGTCCAATTCACCTTCACAAGACACAGAGCTCGTTTCCTTCGGGGCCACGATTTTCTTTGTGAATTTGCAAAGCCACCAAACGCAACTCAAACCAGAACGAATCTCGCAGAAGCGTCTCATCTCAAAGACCTTTTGAAGAGTACTATAAAATATCAAAAGGTATTTAAATGGAACATTTGGTTAAAAAAAAACAAAACAAAACAAAACCAAAACAAACAAAAAAAAAACCCAGAAGAATTATGTAATTCACCTTTTTAATCTTTTCATCCCTTGTCACAAAAAAACATCCTTTCACGTTGCGTGAATAAATATTGACTCAGGATTGACTATATTATTTCTGGTTCAGATTTAATGGAGATCAATTTTATGACCTATGCCTAAACAAATGAAAAGCTTGAGGAGGAATGTCATCTATAAACACTTGAAACAGTATTTTCACTTGTCTAAATGTTTCTCCCTATTCCCCAGAATAAGGATCTAGTCATTAAAATAGAAATATTGTTTTAAAACAAAACAAAAGAACCCAGAAACAAACCTAAACCCCTTGACCATGCTGTGTTTGAAAATGACAACTGGTTCTTTTGTTTGGTTGCTCTCCATCCTGATCCTTGACTGCTATATAACACTTTTTTATGATTACATTAGGAAAGTCAATTTAACTTGTACTTATCTTTGTAACCTCATAGAGGAATATGAAGATTCATTAAAACATAAAAGCTCACTAGGCTGCAGGGATTTTTTTTCTTATAGCCAAAGAAACAAGTGACAAATCCTCAAGTAACTCAAACCACATTGAACTCAGCAGATTCTGTCTAAAAAAAACCAAACCAAAAATAAAACCCCCAAAACCCCACTTCACTTCCACTGTCCCTCCGAGTCAGGTAGAGATACGCTTCTTCAATGAAGTAATTTTATGTTTAAAATAATCACAAATGTTGTAAGAGATAAATGAATTATCCTTTTGTTCATGAAAAATGATCCTTGCTTAAAAAGAAAAATCTAATATTTTGAAAATTCCCTAACAGCATTATTTTAATTAGGAGAAAGGTTTTTCATCATTTTTCTTGCTAAGTTAATGTCATTCTTCTACACTGGCAAAGCCACAAGACTGAGTTCCCTATTTCAAAATAGAGTAGTTTGCGCTTTTTATTCTCTAGGTGTGTGTGGTGAGGCTATCAGCTCTCACTCGCTGTCTTCCAAGGTCACATGTTCAGTCGGAGGAATTTTCCATCTGTTTGACTCTAAGGGAGAGCACAGCACAGAGCGCCTGCCTTTTCTGATGTCCTCTGCCCCTGTGAAGCTGTTACCAACTCAAAAGGCATACCTTGCCATTACAGTCATTTGAAGTTTTATTCCAGAAGCCCCATTATGCCCAAGTTCTCAATAAAAGTAATTCCTATTTATGTGGTATTCTATGTGGTACCTTTGCTTTTCATTTATAGGGAGTCTAAATTCCATACAGCAAAACGCAACCAAAATTCACACTATCACATACACACACACCCTCCAACCAAACAACACAAACACATCCAAAACAAAAACCCCAACTCAAGACACAAACCTACTATTCCAATTCACTAACCCACTGCTCAGATTAGAAAGCAGGTACTGGATTTCTCCGCCTGAATTGCTCAGAAGGCTTTATGAGTCTCTGCTCATTCCAGACCAATGAATTAGTTCTCGTCTCCTCCTGAAGCCGAGTCACCAACTCAAGCACAAAACACAGTCACAGCTTTGATAACCATCACCAGCCGACCTCTTTCATGGCTGACCTTATGAAACAGGAAGAGCTTTCCCTGATGAGCGTAGGATACAAGAGGGTCTTCAGTCCTTCTGGCCTTCTCACCGTCAGCCAGTTTGATAAGAGCAAAGTCACAACTACATAGTTACAGCTCCTCCACTGACCCTCCGTTTGAGTGAGAACCTGTCCAACCCGGTAATGAGCCCAGCAGGCTACGGGAACTCCTAGGTTGGAAGGGACCTTTAAGATCACATAGTCCCACCAGCAACCTAATTCTGAGAGAAAAAAAGAAGAAACAAACCAAAAGAAAACCAAACAAAAGAACCCCCCACATCACTGAACCACGTCTCTAAGCACTATATCAACAACTCTTTAGAAAACCTCCAGGGATGGGGCCTCAACCCCTTCCCTGGGCAGCCCAGTCCAAGGCTTAAGAACCCTTTCCCTGGAAACATTTGTCCCAGTCTCCAACCTGAACCTCCCCTGGTGCAACTGGAGGCCGTTTCCTCTTGTCCTTCATCCCTCGGTACAGCACAGAACTCCGTTTTAAGGCCTAAGCTTGGGGGTATTTCTGTTTTAGGGGTTTATTCTGTTATTTGAAAGGGAAAAAACGGAAGAGGAATTCAAGAAAACTTAAAAGACAGAGATGTCTGTCCACATCAGGACAGACATTAAAAAGAAGGATGAATAGAAAAGCGTTACCTAGAGTAAAGAAAAATAGAAATACCAAGTGAAATATTTTACGTGATTCTAGTGCAAAACTGGATTGTTTTTCCTTCTTCCAGTGTCACTTCATTCTTCTCCCAGTTCCTAATCCTCCCATTCTACCTTTTAAACCAGTCCTGGCGCAGTAACTCCAGCAGCGAGCACAGACTCCGTGAAGCCAATGAGGCAGCTCTCGAATCTGAGACAGACCACCACCAACTGCATTAATTCTTGGCCTAGATTTTTTTTCTCTTTAGACACATTGTCCCAGACACGAGAGCTGGAGGGAGGGTTTGTAACTATCGCACGTTTGTTGTAACTGGCTTTGTTGCTGTGTCTTTTTTACTGCCGTTAGAGTATATGTCAGCAATCAAAACCCTTGGGTGTCTGCTGCAGCTCTCCCACTACGTAACCCTGTGCTTTTCTGACTTACAGGACTGTGAGTCAGAGGGGATTGGAAGGAGTACAGAAAACCCCTTTATTTACTGAAATGAATCATCACCTGCTTCTATTTTATGTGATAGGAGAAGGACTTAGGAGTGCTTATGGACGAGAAGCTCAACATGAGCCGGCAGTGCGCACTGGCAGCCCAGAGAGCCAACCGTGTCCTGGGCTGCATCAGGAGAAGTGTGGCCAGCAGGTCACGGGAGGTGATTCTGCCCCTCTGCTCTGCACTCGTGAGACCCCACCTGGAGTACTGTGTCCAGCTTTGGAGTCCTCAACACAGAAAGGACATGGACCGGCTGGAACAGGTGCAGCGGAGGGCCACGAAGATGATCAGAGGGATGGAGCACCTCTCCTATGAAGACAGACTAAGGGAGCTGGGGCTGTTCAGCCTGGAGAAGAGAAGGCTCCAGGGAGACCTTNGAAATGGTTTCAAATTGGAAGAAAAAAGATTCAGATGAGATATCGGGAAGAAATTTTTTACTATGAGGGTGGTGAGACACTGGAACAGGTTGCCCAGGGAGGTTGTGGCTGCCCCATCCCTGGAAGTGTTCAAGGCCAGGCTGGATGGGGCCTTGAGCAACCTGCTCTAGTGGGAGGTGTCCCTGCCCATGGCAGGGGGATTGGAACTAGATGATCTTTGAGGTCCCTTCCAACCCCAACCATTCTATGATTCTATGATTCTATATTGCCCATATTTCCTTCTTCATCATCTTCGGCATTTTGGCCGGAAAGCAACCACAAGAACTTGACTACAACAGCTTGAGATTGAGCAGGTAGGCTGCTTGGCCCGAGATAGGAAGCCTTCTCTCCTCATTCCTCCCCTTATTTTTTTTTTTGTTTCCCCTTTTCCCCTCAGTGCTTAGAGCAACACTGGGCAAACAGTGCAGAGCCGGGGCAGGAGGCAGCTTCGCGCTTCAACACCCGGAGGCTGATAAAGGTACGAAGCCTCGAGTCTCCAGTTTTACAAATAAGATTTCTTGCCACCTGAAGCAGGAGCAACACACCCACCTGTCAGTAAGGATCACCCATTTAAAAGGTTTAATTAACACTCCTGGCCCAAAAATACGTAGAGCATGTGGTGCATTTCTTCCCAAATTAAACACGCAGATAAATCATGCGCTTCATCAGCTCCCAGCTATACCCCAAGAGTGAAGAGGAGTCAGAAGAATCTCTTATTCCTACATTTTTTTCTTCCCCACCTTAATTCTCAATACTCCCTGTGCTACTCCCTGCTCCCTTGTCAGCCAAGAGCCACCAAAGAGGCGATATTACTGCCCAGAAGCCTTCAAATGAACAGTTTAGCAAGGCTCACGTAAAGTGACAAAGAACTCACACTCCTAAGGATACATATCAAGCCACAAACAAAGTCGGGTGGTTAATGAGTCTACCTCAATTTCTCGTTGAGGACTATTATCTCTGCAACTGGGCTAGAAGGCTTTGTTTTCCTCTGCAAAGCTGAAACTCTGGAGATGTGAGGTTTTCCTGCAATTTGTCATGCGCTTTCATAGTTCATACATCCCATACGTAGTTCATATTTTGCAATTCAGCCCCTTGATGAGCCCTCGCTAGAGCCAAGCATCAGTGCCTAGAAGGGACTAAAACGGGACTTTGGAACCACCCTCCCCAAATGGGTGCTCACCAAGCACCACGCTTTCTGCCAGCACTCCTCTCCTTTATCTCTCCTCCCCTTCTTCCCATAACCTTTCTTACAGCTGCATTTGGCTCTTGCCTCCCAAGCTGCAGACCCAAGAGACGGCAGCAACACATCACACCTCTGCTTCTCAGCTAGCCAGGACGGAGCAGAGCGAGCTGCCTGCCCCACCGCCCCACCGCCCGGGCAGCCTCCCCCAGCACCGAAGAGGCAGGAAGAACACCCCACCGAGGGATTTCCTGCACTTACTAGACTCGTACAGGCATGGCATTTGAGGTTGAAATATTTAAAGACTGGCAGGAGGCTTTGGGCCAAACTCACCCCACCAGAGCGGGATGTGACAAAGGCATCGATGCCTCTTCTACCTTCGAAGTTGAAAACGGTCCCTCAAAAATACTGGCCAAGAACATCACACTTTCGTTTCCCGTTCCAAAGTGCGAGGATCCCGAGCTCCTCCGCCAGAGTCGAAGCAGCACACCACAGCAGCACACAGCCCCACGCCAGGGAGAAAACCCAGAAACCTTCAGCCCCTCTGGCCTCAGGCTCTGAATACCTCTGAATTCCTCTTGCGCTCCAGCCTTCTGGCTGCGGTACAGGATACCGCCATCGGATATTTACTTACTTACTTACTTACTTACTTCTTACTTACTTACTTACTTCGAGGAGGCTGAGGGGAGACCTTCTCGCTCTCTACAACTCCCTGAAAGGAGGGTGTAGAGAGGTGGGGGTCGGTCTCTTCTCTCAAGTCACAGGCGACAGGACGAGAGGAAATGGCCTCAAGTTACGCCAGGGGAGGTTCAGGATGGATATTAGGAGAAATTTTTTCACCGAAAGGGTTCTCAGCCATTGGAATGGGCTGCCCAGGGAGGTGGTTGAGGCACCATCCCTGGAGGTGTTCAAAAGACGGGTTGATGTAGTCCTGGGAGGTATGGTTTAGTGATGGTGATGCTCCTTGTTTGTTGTGCGGGTGTCTATTTTTGTCAAAGTTAGGTTGATGGTTGGACAAGATGATCTTTAAGGTCCCTTCCAACCTAGAAGATTCTGTGATTCTGCGATTCTTTACTTATTTATTTTCCTTGGAGAAAAACTCACAGACACAACCCTCAGGCTCTACATACCCCGGTTCCTCTTGTTCTCCAATCTTCTGGCTGCAGCAACAGGATACCACCAGCCGTTATTTACTTATTTATCTATTTATTTATTTATTTTCCTCGGAGAAAAACTCAAGGACACAGTCCTTCCCCTCCTAACCTCTCCCTCTGTTTGGAGCCCCCTGCTGAAATGAGGGATATGTCTAGCAATCGGGGTGCTGGCAGGAGCAGGGACGAAAGCCACCTGAGCCCTCCTGCACCTCCGCAGGGGCTACACTTCTCCCCTCCCTTGCACCTCCTTAGCTGAAAATTATTGAGGGCTACACCTCTGCCCCCCTTGCACCTTCTTACCTAGCAGACAAAAAATAAAAAAATCATGCCGAGGGCTACATGAAATGGGAGGAACACTGAAATCCAGAGACTAAGAATTTGTATGTGTGGCCATAAAAAGGAAAGGGAAAAACTTGCTATACATTCATTTTTCCGCACCTTCCCAGTGACTATGTCGCTAAGAGAAAAAGCCTGGTTTCTCAGAGATTAAGCTCTCCTCAGCTCCAGCTGCTGCTGCAACCATAGCAATATTCAGAAAGAAAACAAGAAATTTAAGTTTAATTTACTGGTTTTCCAAGTTCTTCACACGCAATCGTTAAGAATAAGCTATTAATTTCATTTTTCTGTATCTCCTACCAAGAAAGGAACAAAATATATCTGCTCGTCTCCTGTTCCTTCTGCAACACAGGCGTGTGTTATCTCACAACAACCAGTTAAAAAATAGGAAGAAGGATGTCTCCTCTCCTGTCTGTTCTAAATTAACTCCTCCTTTTCTTCCACTCTGTATTCCTGCAAAAGGCCAGCATCAGTTTTCATCATTTTTAATGCAACTACACTCTGTTGTATTTAATTTAACTATTTATTGCTGCTATTGCGTATTTGCGGGAAGGCTGAAGGAAAGAGGATTTCTCTCCTCTTGGAGCTGAACGCAGCCAACATTTCAACTGGTTTAATCATCTCAATTGGGAAGAAAACACCAGCTGGCACTGCCAAAGTTTTCTACATGTCACAAGATTGACCCAGTACAATTAGCTTTGTCTATTCCAATGATATTTATATTTATAATGCCTATATAATACCGTTGTTGTCTTTTTTTTTCCAAAAAGTTCGTATGAAAATGAGACGAGGGAATTACTTCTTATTTCAGAAAAAAATAATCTAAGTTTATAATAATCAAACTCCAGAAGTTGCCACATTCCAGTGAAGACGGCCGACGTGACACTCTGTTCCCAGCCCATTTGCTACGGGGATGACCCATGCCATGCCGTGCTGGAGCTGGCACACAAGCATGCGCAGGTAACAGCACGGGCGGTATTTGTAATTAACGATGGAAACGCATGATGGTCAAGAATGATGGTCAAGAATAATGGCCTGTGTTTCGCCTCACGCTGACGGAAAAGGCACATGGGACTCTTGCTACCTACCGAAAAGCACCTCTCGCTTGTTCAGTCATTTACAAAATCGGAAAGATATTTTTAAAAATCTTTAAAATTTTAAATATTTTTAAAAATCTTTAAAAATATACTTGAATGTTCTGAGAAAAAAACAAGGCTCGAGGATTGCTTCCATAGCTCTGAAGCCACGCTCTTCCCTCTGTGTGAGCACATGGATGTCAGACCTCTTCCATAACCCTCACTGGGATCCAGTAAATCCGGGAGAGGCCAACACCTGGGATACACATCATCTTGCTTTGAAGCATCTCAGGTAGAGAAGAAACTGCAATTCACATACCCTGAAGTATAACCAGACTTGGGACCCCAAGACACCGAGCCTGTTCATGCTTTTCATGTTTATAACACGTGCAACCTTAGTCATTAATTTGTAAAATCAGAATAAACATTTTTAAATGACTACACTGATTTTTGTCTGGATTTTACACTTAGTCCAAATAGACCTTCCTCCATAACTTAGAGAACCCTTCCAATCTAGGTTTGGAAAAGTGGTTTATGAAACACACATATGATTAAGCTGTGAAAATCGGTTAATTTGGGACACCGTATTTTCTTTACGTGTACCTTTTGCCCAGGAGCAACCACTGAAATGGAGTTCATTACTAAAACAGTGACAGATCTAGGTCAGAAATGCAGAGGAGGCAATTTTCTAGTAGAACATAGGAACTCACATAACCATGTATCAATTAGAAGGAATTATTCAAACTGTCCCTTGGCACAATGCATTGCTTTAGGGCTTTCAGAAAAATTTGCTGCTGCCTGGGGCAGCTTGAAGGCATTTTACAACTCGGGCCACTAAAGTAACCGCACAGAAGATGCCTTGTTGGGCAGCTCTTCCATTGCCTAAAAACAGAGTTAATGCAAAGGGAAAGGGAATGAAGATGCAAATTTATTAACTTCTCCTTAGACACTTTTCTGAGCATAGCAAAAAATTAGCCCCCAGAATTCTGAATGATGAAACAATAACTGGCATAAAGGCATATTTTCAATCAGTGGAAAAGTTTACATCTGCAATGTCAAATTCTAAGAATTAGCATTTAGGGACAAAATTCAAAGCCCTTGACACTTCTATTTCATGAGGATGTCAGGTAGAAGAAGGAAGATCCAGGCAACTACAGGTGGGTCAGCCTCCCCTCGATCCCTGGGGAGGTGATGGAGCAACTAACCCTCCTAAAAGGCATTTCCAAAGGCAGGAAAGACAAGAAGGTGATTGGGAGTAGTCAGCATGGATTTACAAAGGGATTTACTTCGGGGAGGCAGAGGAAGACTTCCATGTGTCTGCAGCTACTCAGGATTTTAAAAAATAAACATAAAAGTTCTTTCTGTGAAAGGAATCAAGTCTTTACACACACAAACACACAAACCTGTGAGAACCCGCAGCGCTGAATTCTCACAGCCTATTACCGACGTGCAGCCTCTGTTAGTGCACTTTAAAATAGGCAAATCTCAAATGCCAGACAAACCGGTATTATTCTTAACAAAAGTCAAAAGAGTGGCTGTAAAAGACAAGCGTATTTTCTCCCAGTGCTTTCAAAAGTTGTCCAAAAGCATGACATAAGAAAACCAACGTCATTTCTCTTTGAAGAAAAATAAATTTCTGCACAATCCCCCAAACGAATGAGATAAACTTTAATTAATAAAAATAAATGTAAGAGCACAATAACCATGGGTTCAACCACTCTGTTCAATCAACTTTTTTTGTACTGCAAGCAGCATAACCAGAAGCTCTCCAGCTCAATGCAGGGTACTCTGCTAGAAACTTGAGGAAAAAATAAATATGACAGTGCTGATGCCTCCAATGTCCAATCATTTGGCTGTTATTTTCTCTGTTAATGGTGAAAAACACTTTTTTTCCGTGTTTATCAGGTACTACAGCGTCTCCTCAATTCAGTGTAATAATACAGAGCAAGGATGCTACACACACTCATCAAAGTAAACACGGGCGACCTAAGTACCCAAGACCATCCGCCTGCTGCAAGTTTCCACCCTGCTGTGGCCAAGACGGCCAGCTGACAGGAAATCTTTAGCACATTACTTATTCCTGGTATTGACAGGACATTTCCTGCTGAGAGCAGCTGAATGTTTGTGCATTTGTACGCTCTGTCCCTTATCATCGCCACTGGATTCCCAGGTCCCTTCCGCGGGGTAAGGCCAACGGTGCAGACGGAGCGGACGGGGAGAAGAAGTCTTTTTGTCAGGTGGAGCTCTCCGAAGATAAACACCCTCACAGCAAAGGCAGAAATGTTGTTATTCTTAAAGAAATAAGAATAACATTCATTAACTTTTCTTTAGACACTTCTCTGAGGACAGCGAAAAATGAGCCCCCAGAATTCTGAATGATGCAACAGTAACTGGCATAAAGGAATATTTTCAATCAGTGGATAAGTTTACGTCCGCAATGTCAAATTCTAAGGATTTTCATTCAGGGGTAGTAGTAGTTTTCTACGGGGTTGTGAATATAAGCCATGAGAGCAACACATTTGGCCAGATCTGGGCAAAATCTCTCTCTGACTTGTGAGATTTCCCCAGAAGCCCAGCACATCGAGCCGGCGCCCTCACTCCCCCTGCTCCCGCCGAGAAGAGCTGGTGTCTCTCATGAGCCTCCAACGTCTTCACAGATCCCTTGGATCCGCGGCGTCTCTTGCAGTTAAGGTTTTGGACGTTGCCAGCGCTAGTCCCGCAGGACATTATGAACTGAAAGCAGAAACTACAAAACCTCTTCCTCTACATCAAATGGATTCTACGTCTCTCATCCTCTGGGCGACTCCAGACAGTTCACAGAACTGGTTACAAAAATCCCAGCTGAAAAGCCAGCGGATAAAAAAGGCCAAAACACCCACATCTGGGGAAAGGCACGAATTAGCAAGAAGTTCCAAACTTTTTTGCAAGAGCAAAACTGTAATGTAGGATACTGTGCATTTAGAAGGTAGCAGTTTGAAAGACAGGAGGCATAAAACACATTTATATCGAGTTAATTTGGTGCTCTCCTTCCTTGATCTGTATTTCCATTTGGAGTCCCTTTCACATAAAATTGAGTTTACCTGTTCCAATACCTGAAATTCGATGGGCCATTTTCTCGATGTTTCTTTCCCACCGATGCTTCATCAGCATAGTTAAATCTACTACCCTGCTAAATCTGCATTTTCTCATTCAGAGAAGCATCCAAAGCTCCAGTGAAGTTCCCGTCTACTCTCCAGACTGCCAGCTTGCCACTAGAACCAGAGGCTCGTCAACCTGCAGCTCCCCACTAAAATTTTTTATGAATGAAACAGAAAAGGTGAAGGTCATCACTTTTTACATCGTTGGTAGTCTCTCAATTACACTTAGAAGATGAAGTTTCTAACCTCAGCCCTCCTCTGCTCTACGCTTTACTGCAGGAAATGTAAATATTTGGCCATTGTTGCACCACAAAGACAATCTGTCTCCCTCCTTCTGCTCTGTTTATTCAGGAGTAACACACTCTACTAGTGATGCTGTTATCCATTCTCCCGGTTACCCTCCAAAGCCAGTAGCAAGGATTAATTACCAAGGATGAATTGCAGTGAGATTCAGAAGTATGTCAGCTATACACTTTACGGTCTAGAAGTGGACTAGAGAAAATTAAATTTCACTGAAACAGGTCAGGTATCACTGGTATCAGCCGGTTCTTTAAACAAGGAACTTGCCAGTCATAACAAGTGACAGTGTTATTATTAATTTCGATGTGTGTATACCTTCTGTGTGCTGCTACACATTTTCCTTCTGTTCATTCATTTTTTTAACTTGAATTCTGGTCATCCACAAGGACAGTGCCCTTAGGCGTACGGCGTGTAAAGGCTGACACCAGGCACTGTGCATCTACATTTCTCTCACTGAATTCAAAGCACGGGAGTCCCTGAGGCCATCAAGTCCCTCGCTGGTACTGTCCCCTACAGCCAGGTCTCCCTGCTGTCCCACCAAACTGGTTTACACATTGGGATCTGGGAAGATCTGTCAGGCATGTGAAATAGCAAATCACTTTCTTTTTTGTTTTATGCAACTTTTGCTGCCACTCACGGGCTCCAATCTATTTACTCTTTGTGAATTTAAAGAAGCCAGCAATTGCTGAAATGAATGAAGCTACGACACGAAGCTCAGATTTCCACAATCTATGTAGACGAAATTCTGCCTAAGGAAGGACTGAATCAGGGCTATATTAAAGATGGGCACAATCAGTGCCAAACAAAAGATCCACACAGTTCCAAACGAAGTGAAAGGTTTCAGAATACTGATGGCAATTATAGCACTATTGCATAATTTAGAAAAGGGACCACTGCTTCTGCTGGGGGCTACACTTGTGTCCTTTTCCTTCCTAACTTCACACTCCATAGCAGCGTCAGACCGGTGAACTCCAGTTAATTTTACCAGTGACAGAAACCATAGGGCAAAGCTGATCTCCTTATCTCGGCCAACGGAGATAACGGGACCTCAGTCCTTTGCTGGGCCCCGAGGCTCCCCAGCACACACCTATGCAGTGATCTCTCTGCCAATTCTGCCGGAGGGAGACGTGTCCCCGGGGAGAAGGCAGAGAAGACAGGCTGCCAGCCCCCTGCCCCACACCTCGGAAGAGGACAAACCCCAGAGGACAGAGCTTAGGACTGTGGTCACGGGTACCGTGCCCCCCTGCTGTGGGATCTCGGGCAGGTTCAGGACGGCAGTACCACCCTCGCATCAAATCACTGCTCGCCAGGAGCTGCCGGATGCTGTCCTAATGAATCATTATTTATTAATTTCATAGCACAATAGAAAAAAGCCCTCAGCTTCCTTCCCTCACAAATCAATAGCATAAATATGCAGCGTTTACTGGCAGGAGCTGATCCCCGTTGAATTCCTGATCAGTACAAGAAAAAGCAACAAGCAGTAACTTCTGTGTTATACCAAAAAAGTCCCCAGCAGGAAGGGTAAAGAGGGCACAGATATCAATTCTGATGAAAGAATGTAGATGACATTAGAACTCCATATGACTTTAATTAACTACATGCCTTGTTATTTATTTTAAAAATAAAATTCATATATATTGATTTCCTCTTTGAGGTGGATGTTCTACAAACAAGATAGCAGAAAAAGGCAAGGATGGTAGCCCATTACACACATAGAAAGAAAAAATTGCATCACTCAGCTGTGACTCATTACAACGCTGGCTTGGCATTTCAACTGAAGACATCTTCTTTCTGTTTTGTTGCTAATCTACAGACAATTCAGTGATTTTCCAAGCAGCACTGGGATTTAGTCATTTTTATGAGTAGAAAACATCAAGGCATAAGTCAGAAATTCAAAAGAACTAAAAGAAACATTTTAGTAAGAAGAAAAAATGAACAAATACACCAAAGAAGTCATAAACAACTTGACAACTAAGTTCTCCTTATTAGAAATGTTAGGGTTTTTCAAAAATTTCTGTTAAAAGGTACGCCTTCTTAGTGTGTACGTGCACTAGTAACCTAGAAAATCTACACTAAAACAGCAAGGGTTCAACCAAAAAAACATAACAACCCAAAAATGCAGCAGTATTTTCCTGGCAGACTTTTCAGATTGGTGCCACTCCTCCTAACACCCTGGTTCCCAATGCTTCACTGGGAATAGGATCCCAAAGAGACTTTAAGCTGTAATTTTGACTTAACATTCCAATTTAGAATTCCCTCTTCTGTCTGTAGAAAACCACCACTGTCCTGCACCTGTTTGCGTTCCCACTTGGAATTTGTTTACATCTTTTCTTAGCTACTCATTTTCTCTGACACAGACTTCAGGGGACATTAAAGGAGATCAGCACGAAGCAGTCGAACTATGGACTTAATTTGTCATAAATCAAAATCTCTGACTCTGCTTTTTGCTTTAGGGGCAAGGACAGTCCTACCCGTGAAGGAAATTCCGGGAAGGACTTGAGAGAATCAGACACAAACCTAAGACCTATTGACAGGCTTCATAGCCATTCAGCAAATGCCATTGATCCCCACCAGGCATCACTCCCATCGCAGGGAGGTCAGCGCGCCCTGCGTACGACTTTGCCAGCTGGGGACTTCCTAGTTCTCAACGTTAAGAGAATTATTAATACTGACTAGGTTTCGATCTAGTCATTAATCCTTGTGGAAACTGAGGTGGTTTTGTCCCAGATCATGAGTTTATATTTAGAAATATTTGATGAACTTAACAAATGACTAATGGATCCACTGAACACAAATATTTATCTTCAAGAATTTAGCCTTCAAGCCAAGTTTGGAATTCGTGATCGGGCTTATCTCCAAAAGAGTTGTCCTCTTTTGGAGATAAATCCTAATCCTCTAATCCTAATCCTAAATCCTCTGGGTTTAGGATATCTGTTCCCAGAAACCTAGCCAAGCGCCCTGATCCAAACTTCCAAGCATTGTCTCTGCTCCGTGATAAGAGGAATGCAAGTATTCTAGGAACGACACTGTTCAGAGAGTGACTGCACCTGACATATTTATAAAGCTTACAAATACACATAGAAGATTTTTTCCTAGGTACATTGAACTACTAGTTTGACAAAGAAAGTTACTTTGTATGACCTTCATTTCGATTGCGTGACCTCATTACTTCCCTTCTCTAAGCTTACCTGCTGCTACACAATAGAAAATGCTGCCCCATCACCAGTCTAATAACAATTATGATTAGCGTAATTAAAATGGGAATTATCCCACAAACTTCAGAAGTCGTCTGCTTTATTTTCATCTGTTGGTATGTTTCAAACATTTATTTTTACTTCCACCTTAATAATTATTTTATCATTTCATATTAATTTGCTTTTGAAAAATTAAATTCAGCACGGCAAGGGACCTCAAAGCA
The DNA here is from genome assembly GCA_003697955.1 of Calidris pygmaea. Lineage (NCBI taxonomy): Eukaryota > Metazoa > Chordata > Aves > Charadriiformes > Scolopacidae > Calidris > Calidris pygmaea. The sequence continues at coordinate 367,024 of QJSC01015141.1, read as the reverse complement.
AATTAGCTCCTGGCTGCATCAGGCTTTAAAGATACAAAACAAGATACTGTTTTTCTCTCGGTGGCCTCCATAAATAGACATCAGACATACTGTGCAAGGGCTGAAGCCTGGCAGCTCCAAAGTCAGTTTTCTGTAACCCTAAATCTTCTACCACAAATACCTTTTTTGCTTTATTTTCTGGTTCTGCCCTTCTCCTCTCCTGAAGATATTTAGAAGACTTGGCTCTAAAATCTTTCAGGAATAAGAAACTTTTAACCCAATCTGCAATTATTTACCCTGTAAATTCTCTTAGCATGTTCTGTATCTTTTCAGATTGCATGAATGACTATTACATAATCTTTTCCCTAATTATGTTTTTCCTTATCTTTTTAATTGACATGTACACTCCATAAAGATTTCAAAGTTCAAATTCAAGCAGGTAATTAAAAAAGAACTTCACAAGTCAAGTTCCCACTGAAACAAAATGTCAGAGGCAGCAAATACCTCTAATTTGACTTTTCCTTCCCTTGTCCTCAAGTCTCTGGTTAAAATATAGAAATATTATTTACAGCAAGGCAAAACACATGGCTGTTCCTTCACGAGGGAGAGTCCTAGTGACAAAGTCACTTAGGATTTGGTTTGCTTGCCCTTTCTCTGGCACCCCCAGTCCCACCCTGTCGGCTGGCTGGTGTCACAGTGAGGTTCAAGCCACGGCCACACAAGCCTCAGAGTCACAGGCAAACCAGGGCAGGCACTGAGAGCCTGCTCCTTAGAGCTCCCAGTCGCGTCTTTAAACAGCCTCAGATTCAGAAAGGAAGGAAAAACAAAAAAAGCAAAGGAAAAAGAAAAAGAAAAAAACAATTCCCTTTCTTAGGCAAGTCCTTTAGCCAGTATATTAACAGGAGTTATCTACAGCTCCCCTTCCAGTGCTAAAAGAAAAATTGAATCTCTGTCCACCTTAAAGGGAGGATTTTAATTGGCGTGCAGGTTGCTGACACAGGGCGGAAAAAGCCATGAGCTAAAGTTAAGGAGAAGCTCAACTTCAGGCAGACCTCTTCCTTCAGCATTCCCAATTCTCCTGCTTTTAGGGCAGGTCTACACTTGCACTTAAGATCAGACGTTGCTTTTCAAGTGAAACCCACTAACATTGCGGCATGGTCTTGCAGCACCCACTTACTGTCAGACTGAACTACAGAGAAAAATGCCCCACCAATAACGATCAGTTGGTCCATGAATTACAGAATCCCAGAATGCTATGGGGTTGGAAGGGACCTCTGGAGATCATCTAGTCCAACCCCCTGCCAGAGCAGGGCCACCCAGAGCAGGTCCCACAGGAACGTGTCCAGACAGGTTGAATGTCTCCAGAGAAGGAGACTCCACCACCTCCCTGGGCAGCCTCTGCCAGGGCTCTGCCACCCTCACAGCAAAGAAGTTCCTCCTCATGTTTAGATGGAACTTCTGATGTTCAGGTTTGTGCCCATTTCCTCTTGTCCTGTCCCTGGGCACCACTGAAAAAAGACTGGCCCCATCCTCCTGACACCCACCCTTGAAGTATTTATAGTATACTTAAATAATACCTTTAAGTATTTGTAGGTGTTGATCAGATCCCCTCTCAGTCTTCTCTTCTCCAGACTAAAAAGACCCAAGTCTCTCAGCCTTTCGTCATCAAAGAGATGCTCCAGGCCCCTTTGTAGCCCTCTGCTGTCCCCTCTCCAGCAGTTCCCTGTCCTTCTGGAACTGGGGAGCCCAGAACTGGTCCCAGTGCTCCAGCTGGGGCCTCCCCAGGGCAGAGCAGAGGGGCAGGATGACCTCCCTCCACCTGCTGCTCACACTCTTCCTCATGCCTCCCAGGATGCCCTTGGCCTTCTTGGCCACCAGGGCCCATTGCTGGCTCATGGGCATCCTGTTGGCCACCAGGACTCCCAGGTCTTTTTCCTCAGAGCTGCTCTCCAGCAGGTCACCCCCAACCTGTCCTGGTGCAGGGGGTCATTTCTCTCCAGGAGCAGCACCCCTGTAAGTGTACCTGCCCATGAAGTGAGGCCAGAGCCTATCCTGAAAACAGAAAGCGTGCTGAGCCCAAGGTCTCAGCATCAGCTGTTTTGTTTTCTGGTCCCATCCATCTTGACCAGCCCCACCAGCATTGGCTGAGACGTCCCCTTGCCACTTCGATCCTCGCTTGTCATTAACCTGCCCCTTCTGACCACCAGTGGATCAAGGATCAATCATGTCAAAGTATCAGCCGTACAATATTACACACACCAGAAGCAATCCACTTCCACCAGAAGCAAATCCACCACTACTCACTTATGCAAATTCATATATTAGTGCAAAACTGGTGTAAACTAGAGCTGATTTTTAGGATTGTTCTCAGTAGAAATTCTATTATCAAGATGAAACACCACTTTAGCTCCCTGTAATGAAGTTAATCACATTTAATTTAACCATCCCTTATGCACTTCTGTCTCTCACCTTGTTTACAAGGTGCCTTAAAATTTTCCAGTCAAGGTGCTATTAAACTGTTATTACTATATTATCTTGAATTGAATGACTTCATCTGTTTGACATACTGTGAGTTCCTCTCCTTTTGTCCCTTCTGGCTCCTCAACTCCTAGTGAAAACGCATTACTGTGCTACAGTCTGAAGAGGAAGACAAGTGATGCTGGTGTTCACAAGTCCTGTTCCCAACATTAAACACTGGGCTCCTCCCAGAAGGGCTATTGATTCTTGGACCACAGACAGAAATGATGCTGGTGTCACGAGACTCTTCTGTCCACCTGCAGGCAATCAATATTAAAATACTGGTATATTTGAATAAAGGTGGATTACCCATCACTGATCTGCAAGAGGCTGCAGGTGATTTTTTTGGGTGAAACTCCTTCCTACAATTTGCTGTTTATATGGATCTATATAACCATATTAAGAGCATGGCAAAGCTATGTCATTGAGAGTCTTGCCATCACCAGATAATCCCTTTCTTCACTTACTTTGAGGGACGATCTATTAAGTTCTGGAAGAAAAATGTGCTACTTGGCATCTCTGCAGAGAAGTATCTGACAAATATGCGAAAGATGACCTTATGGCTCCAAAGAGCTCTTGAGATAATTGATCGACAAACACACACATTATCAGACAGCAAAGCAAATTATAACCAGCCACTAAAGGCACCAGCGGCTCAATAAATGATTTCCTGACATTTCAGTATATTACGGAGGCAGCGTATCTTTCCTTTGGGCTTCACATCACAGCAGGGCTATTTTCTTTGTAAACTCTAGATGGAGATGCACAAAAAGAAGAAGAAAAAAAAAAAGACTCTAAACAAAGCCATAAATATAATGGCAGGTTTGACTTTTGAAAATGAAAATGTCTTGCTAGGCTATTTGCTCAAAATCTAGACTACGGCAACAGTTTTCTGCAGGTTTTCCTGTCTGGTACTTACATGATTGTGTGGTGCAGTACTGTATATAATTCCCAGAAAAACAGGAAATAAAAAGCCTTACATTTAAACTGACAGGATATGATTAAAGTAGCTTTTTCTCTCTTTGACATCTATACATACAACAGCAGTAGATGAAACCTCTGACTGTTCAGATTGTTATTCTTTCTCCCTCTCCAAATAAGTACAAAACCTCCCCAAACCAGTTGCAGGCAGCTGAACGGCTCAGAGCACCAACAATTCTGCATGAACATTTTGACCTCCCCAGCCATAGACTCAACTCTGCGCCGAGAGAAGTATAAGGAGAAAAATCCAACAGCTGTGCGTGGTTCTGTATGAAAAACTGATGATTTCAGGCCAAGTCCTAGGAGAGAGCCCTCTGTACAAGCACAACTATTACTTTCGCTGGCAGTTTCGAAGCAGGTAGGAGTGAATGGGCAACAGAAATGGAATTATTTCCTTACTTCTAGAGACACACTGGGAGCCAGCACACAGACGTCTGAATGGCTCCTACAGCAGCACCAAATACTTACACATCTCTTTATGCCAAAGCACTCTGAGTGGTATAGCTCTGTTTTCTAACCTGTGCAATTTCAGGAACCAGGCTGAAAACAAAATTTTGATTTATTTTGGATTTATGAGTAAAAATTGCTTCAGTGACTATGACAGCACCTTAAGCTTTCCAGGCATCTCCCAAGAAGCAGAGATGATAGAATGTCTAGAAGCATCCAGTAAAATTTGTTCACGTGAAATGAAATGAAAGATCTCATCTCCAGCCTTCAGCATACTTTGTTCCAGATGGATTAAGTCAGCATCGGTTCTTAAGACCTGGATCAAAAGCCCCATTTCACAGTGGCTACTAAAAATTGAGAAGCCCTTCACATAAAGAACCTGAAACAAAGCTGTGCCTGTGCAAGCTTCTGATCTGTGAATGTCAGCATTAGTTTCACAGCCACATAACTGTCAGAGTTAAAACAGCGACTGCCGTTATCACACTGGGACCAATGACACTACATCCGACTAAAAAACCTACAATTAATTATGCATGCTTACCTAGGGTAAAATAGGTAATTCTAACATAATTCTACAGAAACACCCAGTTTATGGTCTGTGGGAATGAGATGTCTCTCTCTGCGTGTATATTCTTCCATCCAAGGGAAGCGTTTAGAACCTTCCTTCCACAAAAGAAAAAACTGGGTAAATGTGACGGTAAGAGCAGGACGTGGAACCAAAACACAGGGAACCTGCTCTTTCTTACCAGCAGCTTTGGGAAACTTGCTCTTTGGACTCATGGGTACCATTTTTCAACTGTTTTCCTTCCTCACTCAGATTTGCATTACATTCTTTTTTTTATCAACTTCTATTCCACCTAATAAGTTGCACACACATAATGTAATCCAAAGTAACTAAAACTACAATAACAATAAAAGCATATATGGAACTCAGTTGACTCATTTGTTAAATATTTACAAAAAGGTAAGATAACAGAAACGTGGCAGAATCCATCTCAGCAGTTTGACAATACGATATGCCATTCATTCCTTCTCTTGCCTTTTGTTGCTCATTTTGCATGTGTCTTTGGAAATTATTTTTTTGAGCAAAGCTGAATCACTGACTTTTCTCTCATTTCTTGTTCTGAATAAAAGCAGGAAAAAAATGTCTTGCGATGTAAAAAACACTCTTTTTTAAAGAAAGAGACAAAAAGTTTCAAAATTAGCTACCTTTAAGTTACCAGCTTAGATTTCCGAGACAGCAGTATATTGCTTTATCTTCATTTTTTATCTTCTGCTGTGTCACAAAAGAAAAAAAAAACAAACACCAAAACAGAATCATAATCAATAAAAATACCAATTTTTAAAATGTATTTTCCTTTTTTTTTTTTTTTTTTTTTTGAAGACCTTCTATGCACAAAAGAAAATTGATTAAAAACATTTTACAGTTCTGGGCTCTTTTCCACTCCCTTTTTACTACCTTCTCTTATGTATTTACTGATGTTACTAACCCACACGCTGCAAGAGAAATACTGATCAAAATCCCACAAGGAGAACTGAGTTATATTGAGCTCTGTAAAAACTGAGCCTGTTTGCATGGGATACTCTGCACGGGCAGTCTTTCACATCTCAGAATCCACTGCCTGCTTATTAATGCTAATATACATATTTTAAATATTTTTTTTTTTAGATAGCACTAAACAAAGACCATTCCAAAACTATCCTTGGCGACAGTTGGATGCCACATACGGACATGTCTCCATAAACGGATAACAGAGATGTGGCTTCTGGAATAAGGTTTCTGACCTTGAGTATCAGGAAAGGCAAAGCTTCTTCCCAAAGCCGGGAATGAATACAGCTGAGCCACAGCGCCAGGAGCTCCGCTGGGCAGCAGGTCGAATTTTGCTTGAGTTTCAATGGATTTCTTTTACAGAAAGCTGGAATGCTGGTAGGATGGGTCAGGGGAAGGGATGACGTAGATTAAAATCTACCTGCCTGGGTTTATGCTTGAAGGAGGGCAGCAGAACTGCCAGTTCACTAGCAAAAGCCCTACTTTATTTTAAACATCTGTCTTTTTTAAAATCGAGCTGGATTCTCTTCTGGTTTCTGGGTAATGAGCAGAATGATTAAGTAAGGTCTGAGTCGTATTGAAAGATTCAGAAATTTGTGTCTGCAGTACATTTCTGAGAATCATTTGGATCCTGATCAATGATCATGCATTAATCTTTTCTGTGTTTGGTATTAGGCTATTTCTGTTTCGTTTCAGAGATAGTTGTAGTCCATGGACATGGCATAAGGACAATCATCTACAACTAATCCATAGCCAAAGAATCTATTCGCTCTGCAAATGGTAAAACTGCATACAGAAGTGTCTAAAGGAAACCTGCTGAAACGCCACACTTAATACAGAAAATTAAATAATTAGAAGCAAAAAATTAGTGTCTCCCCTTTGAAGTACTGAATTAGGTGAGGGGACAATTCAACTGAAATCAAATTCCTGTATTTTCTCTCTCTGCAGCTTATCTTCGGTACCACCGGCCATTGACCAGCACAGGCTTGATCTCAGCAAACCCCCAACAGATTCCACGTTGCCTTCGGGAGCAACGCTCCTTCCCCCAAGAAAATGCGATGCTTTAATCAAGTCCATGAAGCNGGGGGTTGGCCTCTTCTCCCAAAGGAAGAACGACAGGACCAGGGGAAATGGTCTGAAGCTGCAGCAAGGGAGATTTAGATTAGATATTAGGAAGAATTACTTTACTGAAAGAGTGGTCAGGCACTGGAACAGCCTGCCCAGGGAGGTGGTGGAGTCCCCATCCCTGGAGGTATTTAAGAAACGTGTAGACATGGCTCTTCAGGGCATGCTCTAGTGCCCAAGATTATTGGTTTGTGGTGGGGTGTTGTGGGTGGGGTCGTGGGTGTGGGGTTTAGTTGGTGGGTGGTGGTTTTGGTGGTGTTTGTTGGTGTGGTTTGTGTTTTTGTGTTTTGTTTTGTTTTTTTTTTTTATGTGGTTGGACTCAATGATCTCAGAGGTCCCTTCCAACCACTAAGATTCTGTGATTCTGTGAGTTATCAGAAGATGAAAGGCATTATGCTCTGTTTACTGATGAATACTGTTGTGTTGTAGGAAAGCATTGAAAGTGGAAAGCTGCTGTGTGGAGTCCCACATGACAAGTCGTTGAAGCCACTGAATGCGAGTCAAGACCATTTGCAGAAGTGAAAGCCATCCAACTAGCCCTAGAGACTGATGAACAAGAAAAGCAGCCAGTACTCTATCTTTGTACTGACTCATGGATGGTGGCTAATGCCCTATGGGGGTGGCTACAGCAGTGGAAGCAGAGCAACTGGTAGCAGTGCAGAGATAAACCCACCTGGGCTGTTACATTGTGTGACTGCTCACTCAACTCCTACTCAGATTTTGACTAACACACAGCTCATGCTAAGGCCTGATGTAAGCTGGGAGCAGTGACATTAGGTCAAAGCGAGATCACCACATAGACAGGACAGGTGACCAGAAAGCACTAAAATACCATTATACAGCCATTACCCCCTGCAGATTGCTGTCTCCTACAACCATCATCATTGCATACTGATTGTCTGGCATTTTCATCAGAATCTGCTAGCTCATGGAAAGGGTATAGATGGAACTTCTTCGAATATGCTGCTTCTCCTGTCTTAAGTGACCACCTTGACAGATGAGGCTCAAATCATAGCCTGTTCACATGAACATTTAAGGGAATGTCGGAAGCCCATGAAATGGGAAAATAATATCTATCAGTTAAGGGACTGAGGATAGCAGTTGATGAGAATCTACAAATCCTTATGTTGGGTATAAAGATGGTTTAAGTATATAGTATAAAGTTGGAAATATTGGTGACAAGGGATTTCTGGAATGAGAAATAGAAACAAGGGTGTGGTAAGAAGATATGTAAGTGCATTGAATTACATAGGATCTAACCATGACTGGAAAGGTATGGAATAAACAGGTAGAGACTATTGCATCTGGCTGGGATGGAGTTATTTTCCCCATAGCAACTCTCATAGTGCTATGCTTTGTATTTGTAGCTCACCAATGTTTTGTCTACTGCTGACAAGTGCTTACACAGCAACAAAGCTGTCTCTCCAACCCCACTCACCCACCCAAAAGGTCTGGACAGCCAACCCAAACTGACCAAAGGGCTATTCCATACCATATGACATCCTACTCAGCACTAAAAGAAACGTGGGGGGGCAGCGGCATGTAACATTCTTTATTAAGACATTTATCTCTGAAGCAACCACTACACATACTGGGGCCCTACTAAGAATATTTCCAACTGAAAGGGAACTATAATGACTATCTAGTCCAACTGCCTGACCACTTCAGGGCTGACGAAAACTTCAAGCATAGGATTAAGGGCATTATCAAAATGCCTCTTAAACACTGACAGGCATGGGGCAGCAAACACCTCTACAGGAATCACAGAATGGTTGGGGTTAGAAGGGACCTTCAGAGATCATCTAATCCAACCCCCCTGCCAAAGCAGGTTTACCTAGAGCAGGCTGGACAGGAACACATCCAGGTGGGTTATGAATATCTCCAGAGAAGGAGACTCCACAACCTCTCTGGGCAGCCTGTTCCAGGGCTCTGTCACCCTCAAAGTAAAGTTTTTCCTCACGTTCAGATGGAACTTCCTGTGTTCCAGCTTGTGCCCATTGCTCCTTGTCCTGTCACCAGGCACCAGCATGGGCAATGCACACTAATGCACGCAGCATGGGCAACAAACAGGAGGAGCTGGAATCCATTCTGCAGCAAGAAAGCTATGATGTAGTCGCCATCATGGAAACATGGTGGGATGACTCACATGACTGGAATGCTGCAATGGATGGCTACAAACTCTTCAGAAGGGAAAGGCAAGGAAGGGGAGGAGAAGGGGTGGCCCTGTATGTTAGAGAGGGTTACAAATGTCAAGAACTAATTGAGGGTAACAGTAGGGTTGAGTGCCTATGGGTAAAAATCAGGGGGAGGGCCAGAAAGGCTGATATCATGGTGGGAGTCTGTTATAGACCACCAATCAGAATGTAGAGATAGATTAAATATTCTATAAGCAGCTGCGAAAGATCAACAGATCGCCTGCCCTTGTCCTGGTGGGAAACTTCAACCTACCAGATATGAGCTGGGAACACAATACAGCTGAGAGGGAACAGTCCAGGAGGTTCCTGGAGCTGGGGATAACTTCCTGACACAGTTGGTGAGGGAGCCAACTAGGGAAGGAGCCCTGCTGGATCTGCTGTTTGTAAATAGAGAAGGACTTGTGGGGGATGTGACGGTTGGAGGCCATCTAGGGCACAGTNTAGAAATCCGCCCACAGAAGTGCTGGGTGTTTCATATGCGCACCCGTTTCTTGAAGTTGAAGGATCTAGTCACTAGTGGTTTTCTTTCAGCTACAGTTTAAATAATTATTCATTGTAAAACTAATCAATTTCTGTTTATCTTCTTCTCATCTGCCAATTTTGAGCAGTAATGAAAACAAAGCTATAAGCTGAAAATAAGGCTTTAAGACATTGGAAGTCATTCTTTCTAATAAAGAGCACAACATGCTTCTTTAAGTCATTATTTTCCTCAAGAGGACAGATCTCCTCATGCAGTAAAATGCTTCTATTCAAAGCATCACAAGGTGCAAAAGCCTGTTGGATTCTCCATCGTGGCAATATTTCCATAGGAAGTAGCAGGGAAAGTTAAAACAATAGTTCAGCTGGGGCTTTTTGGTTTGGTTTGGATTGTTTGGGGTTTTTTTGTCAGTGCCTAGAAGCTTGAAATTACTTTTTTTTGTTGGTGTGTTGGAGCCTACTACATCCATCAATCCACACAAAGAGAAGCAAGTGAACCCCTAAAAGTACAGCTATTCCTAAACTGCAGTGCATGACAGGGAGGTAGTGTACTCTGTCAATATTCAAATACATGTAAGTTCTTCCAACTTAATTGCATACTTTCCATATTCAAATATATTTGATACTTTTTAAAGCTTTATGCATTTTAAGTTGTTCGTCATACTTTTTGCACAGAGAAGCAGTTCTTGTGAAGAGCACATGATACTGCTGGCCTGAGTCTGAAACGGGATTATCCTAAGCAGGCGTTAGGAAAATCATCTCTCTTCCTCTGACCTGCTGCTTGGTGTCGAAAATCAGGAAGCACAAAAAAAAATCTGGTAATGAGAGATAGGTAGCTACTCAGCGTGAAAATTACAGTCTTTATACATTATATATTTAACATATTTATATACACATTAGTAGGTGTTTATTTTATATATCCACTCAAATACCAAAATACATACCTCAAAATAATTTTCAGTTAATAGCTGTAAGAAGTCTGAGTGTAGTCAAGCAAAGAGTGTCATAAATTGTACAAATGTTCTTAAAACTCTACCTGTTAATATTTAGGGTGTGCTTTTAAACTGTTGGGTTTGCACTAATCTGATGAAATTATTGTTCAAATAAAGCTGGCTGCAAGTAGTAAGTCAACCAACACCCTAAACAGATGCAAACCCAAAATGCAAATTAGTGTGAAAAAAAAGAAAAATAATATTTCTGCTTTCTCCTCTCTTTCAGGATTGTAGTTATATTCCTGTTAGAACAGACAAGACGTACACAGGGCAAAAAGTACATACTGAGTACAACTCTGAATTTTAAATAATGGAACTTCCTGATGCGCTCATGAAAATCTTTTGATAGCCTTCAGAATATATATCTATTTAAAATTAAATTATAAACCACCCAATATTTGACTGACAACCCACTCGATCACTGGATGTGGTTGCCAGGATACCACGAAAGCCACTTGCTCCTCTCTCAGCAGTCGGTCAGACCTGCACACAGTGCCACGCATATTCTTCTTTAATCCTGTTCTAACTTTTATCTGACCTTTCACTTAGAACAGTTTAAGCAAAAAAGAAATGTTTGTTCATGAACAAATAGATGTATTTGATGATCTATATTCAGGTCACGAGCCGAACAGGAAAAGCTGTGTGATGAAATTTCATGCCAAACCGTACAAGAGAGGGCAGGATCACACTCTGTAGGAAATTCATTTTCCTTTTCAAGAGATTGCATGGCAGACGGAGATGACGATCCCCAATTTCAAAATATATGTCAATAATATCAAACAGGTCTCTATAAATATTCAAATGTTGGGGGAGCAAAATGAGACAGAAGAATGGAAAAGTCTGCTGTGGAACTGTAATCATATTGATAGCCATGTGGATAGGAATTAAATGAAGTTCCTCAAGAATACTTGGGGAAGTGTTACATTTTAAATACAAATTTATCACCTAAGACGCAGAGGATACCCCTCAGAATTTTCTAAGAACTAACATCAGAGTTCCAGCAATGAGAAAGAGAGAACAGAGACAGGGAGGAAAAGGGAATCAAATTAATAATCTTTTGAAATGCACATCATTGCTATGGGTCCTTATAACTGTAGCGTTCTAATTACACACTCAAGATTCTCTATTTCCTATCAAAAGTTAGTTCTGTTCTCGGGCAGCGGACAGAGCACTTGATACGATCCATAGAAGTGGCCAAATCACATACGTTGTAAAGTTAACATAAAAGAACCTCATAATTCCAGCACTTCATTTCCAGATACCAATAGTAAAACCAGGTAAATGCTGACTCAACTGAAAATGGACACACTCCATTTCCGTGTTTATAAGAGGAAGCATCTCTGGAAAAAACAGTGGCGAGCGCTTCAGATGAGAACACTACAGCTATCCCTAAAGGATCAGAAACAGGTAGTGCAAAGACATCACAGAATCACAGAATGACATGGGGTTGGAAGGGACCTCTGGAGATCACCTAGTCCAACCCCCTGCCAGAGCAGGGCCACCCAGAGCAGGTTGCACATCCTCCAAGGACAGATACTGCTCAAACTTTTTAAGAACACTTCATTTACAAAACACTCATTTTTCATTATTTTCTCTACAAAGAGAGACTCTACTCGAGCTTTCCTCAACATCCAACAATGTGAGGGCAAAATTATCCATCAGCATCCAAAGGTCTGGTGTGTTAGATAGAACCATGATGGTAACACATTTATCACTGAGACAAGACAGACTAAATCTCAGGATGTGGTTCATTACAGCTAACGCAGTTTATCCCAGCTGCCAATAAGAAGGGGTAAGGAACAATATTGCCTTTGGGAAAACTGAGTGTTCAAAAACTTTTTCCAATCTCGTACTAGAAAGAAAGTTCCAGATCCCTAGATCTACATGAAGAAACGAAACCAGAATATTTTCAATAATCATCAGTTTTAAATTTCTGCAGTATATATAGTATAGTATATATAGTATATATTCTGCAGTATATATAGTATATGCAGTATAAATTAAATGTCAAGGAACTTTAGAACAAAAATAGATTACTGGCTTTTATGAATTGGCCCTTCAATGATGTCAGAAAAAAAGTTACTATTTTACAGAAACAAAAAACTAGTCAAATCTAACTGGTCCTGGCAAAGACTTGTGGTTTGCTGTAGCTTTGTTTTAATATAAATCAACATTCTCCCTCTGCTAAAGTTCAATAGCATGCCACAAGTAAAATACACGGACAGCTATCAATTCCTTGTCATCCCCTGGCAAGGAAAGCTTGACTCAGGTAAACCCCTTTTTAAATCTCTCGTTCACCAAATACGGAACCTGTTGGTAATGTATTCTGACATTATAGCCATATAAATATTTTGGTTTTAAGATAGAAGGCTTCTACAGATATTATATTCCTAACCTCTCAACAATTTTGAAAGCAGAGGAACTTAGTTCAGGCCAAAGCAGAGAATGAGTAACCAGACAGCTTTGCTCTATTCTCCTGTTCACCACACTGGCAACGAAGCAGCAGAGAAGCAGAGGTTTGACCACGAAAGCCCTGGAAACAAAGCTTGCTACTCTTCAGTTTTCTAAAGAATTGCATGGGATTCTCCTAGTCTACCTGGATCCTGTATTTATTAGAAATGACCTCAGATAACCCAACATCTATAAATAGAGCATGCCACCTTAAAGAGACAGCATTTGCACTTGAGGCTACGACTCCCCCCTTTGGCTGACAGCCTAAGGAAAACCACATTTGGGAAAATGCCTCCTTTCAGTGATTTCCCCCAATCTCTGCCAAAGGCATAAGGTCTTCCCTTCCTCTCCTACCCATCACTCTTCCCCGGCCCCAGTCACATCCCGAATGGTTACTGTCTGATCTTTTTGGTAGGTCTCTTGAAACGTGGAATGGATTTGTTGTAAGGAACGGCGGTTTTGCTTAGGAATTCTCTGCTTGTCGCTAGCACTGTCTGTGGATAAAAGTGCGAGGGTAAGTACTTGAAGTTCTAGAAGTGTGTGCACGAAAAACACATATTTAGAAGAAAATAAAAATTAATTTTGCCATTTGCTGCTTGCTGTATGACTGATGAAAAGCCTCTCCTCATTCAACATGTAACTCCTGAGATGCAAGTGCAGCACTGCCATGAATAAGGTAGGATTGTTTTGGTGCTTCCAGCCTCTGGTAGTATCTCAGTGCGTTGAATATTGAGAATAAAGACACTTTTGCAGGTGGAATTCACTACGAGGATCTGCCAGCACACAGCTGACTTACTAATGGGATTCAACTCAACTCCTTTTTTTTTTGAAACTTTCTTTTGTTTAGGCCTGGTTAGAATTAAACATGTTTCTTCCTCTCTGTTAATTATTTTAGCTACTCTTCTCATGCAATCAAAGCCGACGGACAGACTGCTTTCACTGGGACGGTACAGAGATCCTTTCTTTGTTTAGGAAACAAGCGTGTATTTCTGATCTGAGTAACTAGGCTGAAACACTGTGCCACCTCTAGGTATAATTATATATCTGTCTTTGCAGCTCCTGCCCCTCCTACTTTTAGAATAACATCCTTACAGAGACGGCTCTGGGCTCCAGGTGGGATGGCTATACTGCTCAAATTTCCCCTCCCATACCGATGTTGTACATTGGTCCATATTTTATCTACAAATTTGAATTCTTGCAAATCAATGAGTAGATTTTACATATAAGACCACTTACAGTGTACTACATATGGACCAACTTTAATGTGTGAAACCGTGAGACTTCTCAAGATTGGGATCCCAAAGGCACTTTCCAAAAACACCAACTGTTTATTCTGTGTTATGTGTTGCTGCTCTCAAGAAATGAGAATAAAGAAAATCTTTATGTTGGCTTTCTTTAGTAATTTTGACACAATTTCCTTGCTAAATAAGAATTTCCATTACTTCAGCAAAGGAATTAAGCTGCACGCGGGAAAAAACAAGCAGCCCTCGGCTGCAGCAACATAGCCAGCAAACAAGTCACCCAATACCATCATTTTGATAGTGTTTACTATTAATAATGGCTTTTTTTTCCTATTACCCCCTCCTGAGTCATCCTAAATAGTTTCTTCTGCTGCTTTAAGAAAAACAGCAGCAAAGATGAGCTTGAAAAAGCAAGTTTTAAGAATACACAGCTGTCTGCTGCCTGTGAAAAGTAACAAAGAATCCGGGATCTCCAAGAAGGTGGGATCTCCAGGAAGGTGGGATCTCCAAGAAGGTAGGATCTCCAAGAGATGTGCTAGTGGCAGTAATTGATGCTGAGAGCAACTCCTCTGTTGTACCTCGGCAGCTGCTATTTTATGTAGAACTGCCAAAGAGAGCTTTTGTGCTGATCAAATAAGAAGCTTTCGATAACTGACTGAAAGCATTTGGTAGAATAGTACTTCAGAACTTGTTTATTTCTACCCAAAAGTGGAGTAAAAAAGGGAAGTTGTTTTTTTTTTTTAAAATAGAAATACCAAAATGCAAATTCATAAGAATATAATTTTGAAAATGACAAAACAGAATATTTCAAACAGTCCCAATCAAAACAGCTCAACTGAAATGACATTTTTCAAGCTAAACTGCTTTATTTTATTTCACCGCAGTGATCAAACTATTTCAGTAGTAATTACTTACTTTTCTACAGAAGAATATTGCCTTGCAAAAAAATGCGTTTTCAGATCCATATTCCCAGATCTGTTCCCTTATGGGCCTGGCTACCAACCAGATCATGTCCCATATAACACACCCCACAACTCCCTCAGAGCATTCACTACAGAATGGCAAAATGTGCACGGAACCCAGCCCAAGCAGAAACGAGGGCTGATTGCTGTGCACAGGCAGACCATGACTTCAGAGGAGACTTAATTTGATATTTTGGTCACAGGATAAAGCACAAAGCATATCAACTGAGTTTAGACCGCCAGTCCACTGCTCCCACTAAATATTCAGTATCGAAATGGCTTCACTAACGGCAAATTGTGCCTGAAAAAATTGGTGGCCTTCTACGATGGAGTTACAGCATTGATAGATAAAGGAAGAGCAACTGACAGCATCTACCTGGTCTTGTGCAAAGCATTTGACGCTGTCCTGTACGACATCCTCGTCTCTAAATTGGAGAGACATGGATTTGATGGATGAACCATCATTTGGTGGATAAGGAGTTGGCTGGATGATTGCACTTAAAGAGTTACCATCAACAGCTCAATGTCTAATTGGTGGCCAGTGATGAGTGGTGCTCCTCAGGGGTCACCACTGGGACCAATGCTGTTCAGCATCTTTGCTGGAGACACAGACAGTGGGACAGCGTGCACCCTCAGCAAGTTTGCGGATGACACCAAGCTGTGTGGCGCAGTCGACACACTGGAGGGAAAGGATGCCATCCAGAGGGACCTGGACAGGCTGGAGAGGTTGGCCCGTGTGAACCTCATGAAGTTCAACAAGGCCACGTGCAAGGTCCTGCACCTGGGACATGGCAATCCCAGGCACAAACACAGGTTGGGCGGAGAATGGGTGCACAGGACGGGGGGTTGGACCTTGATGATCATTTAAGATCCCTTCCAACCCAAACCATTCTGTGATTCTAAGATTCCATGAATATAAGGATTTGTGAGAAAAAATTTCAAATCTTTTCGTGTTGGAAATTTCTGGTTAGGAAAGTGTTGTTTTTCATTATAAAATCCTTTTCATGTGCTCTCAACAATCTTAATCACCAATTTTCATTTCAACACAGCTTTTTTATGGCCTATTTTTATTTAAAACAAATAACATGTTAAATTCAAAGCATTCATACAGAAATTTAAAATAAAAAAACTAAAAGAAAAACCGAAGTTCTAACCAGTTAGGTGCAAAGAAGTCCCACTGTACCCCTAATCCTCCTTTATCAGGGTCATCTCTCCCAATTTTCATTCAAAACTGTACCACAACATCTAAAAGCTGGATTTCATGATAGATAGATTCAAGCCAAGGAAAAGGAGAAATCTCAAGTCAAGTGTCTCTTTCTGACCAGTCCTCTTCTCTACGCTAAGACCTTTCATTTGCCTCATTGTCTTTTGTTATAGTTCTCTCAACTTCTGGTAGCACTAAAAGAAAATGGAATTTAAACTAAGAGTTACTAAAAACTCCTTTATAAGGCTTCTGTCATTATAGGTTTTCTTTCACAATACTTTATAAAGGCCATCTGGACCGTTGTTCTCTAGTTGACGGTGCAGGAACCAGGGGTTACACATCAGGTGAAGACCAGCTGGGAAAGGAGACAGCTTTGAAAACAAGGGTCCTGGCTCAATGTCTGAGTATTTCTGAAGAAAAATTTTAAACTGTCAACACTATTGTAATCTTTATAATGTCAACTCAAGATGTTTAGGGCTTTGCTTTGCTTTTTTTATTTATTTAATCATTATTCCTGACATTTGATATAGCTGTGTACCACACCTCTAGATTGTATCACTTTAGATACAAGTGACTACAAATGCTCTTTTCCCTACTGCACAGGAAATACGTTCAAATATTTATCTTACCAAATCATATAATCATATTCAGGAGTTGTAATTTTAAATTAATCTATCTGCTGTTAAAGCACCTAGACAGCTTTGCTGGCTTTGTATCTTACCTTACATTTGGTTAGCCTAAGCTGTTACAATTTGAAGATGGCTTGCTTTTCCCCAGGGGAAAATATCACTCAGTTAACAATTAAAATGATAATAATTATCCAACTGTGCAACAAATTATATACAAAATTTGATGTAGTGTAATGAGAAAGCATAATGAAAAATACTCTGAAGTACATACCCTCGTTTAATGTCTAATAACTTTGAGAACTCAATATATTAGGAAATTGGAGTTAAAATATTTAAATTTTGATAAATATTCTTTACAATTGCTTTTGATTAAAACATAAACTAATATAACAGGAAAATGTTAAAGAACCTTAGCCACATTGGATAATTTTTCTCAGAGTTCTTTTCACATCTTGGTTCAATGTACTTTGGATTTGCTTGGTTTCAGAGCAGAGTGCATGGGTTACCTGCTCTCCTGTTTGTTCCTCCCTAGTGCCTGAGGTTAACAAGTTGTTTATTGATTTTTATGTTTATGTAATGTTCTGTTACATTAAATGGGCAAATCGTGTATCCTACCGAGCAACTGAAGATGTTTGGTTTTATACAGTCCACAGATCTTATTTTTGAGTGAAAAATAGAGGTAAAGTCACGTAATTTGCTTTTACCTGAAAAGCACAATCTAGGATTATTTAGAGCTCAATCTTGCAATGTATCATTCTATCATAACAGAGATATATTGTTGTATTTNTGCCCACAGGACTACATGGGATTGTATCATCTTTAATGCGGGGCTGATTAGCAGACTCGTCTTACTAGCCTGGGATTTTGGCTCACAAGCAAAATTTCTCCCTGTGTAGAACATCACTGTAGGAGTTCCTATCAGTTTGTATAAATTAAGTTTCTATAAATTAAGTTTTCTCAGAGTTGTCAAAATTGTGATCCTACCCCCACCGCCCCTCACTCCCCTTTCCAATGGCTTTTTATTGCCTGGAGAAAGCGCGCACATCTCCACATTCATAAAAATGTTTCTTTAGGTGAAAAAGGAGTTCCTTCAAATACTGATTAAAAAGTAATTGCCTGAGGCCTTGAACGGAGCAGTAATGCTGAAATCAGCATTCGTTTCAAAGTTTTTAAAGACGTGAAGAGAAATAAATCCCCATCTCTTACATATTTATTGCTAAATCACATACCGGTACATTGATCTCTCTACCCGCTACAGTGCAGTCACCACAGCCTATAGAAATGCCATAAATTACCTATAGCAACACTAGACACTTCTCTTGGATTATTTGTCCAAATCTTTGTGCCTCAACAATACCTCACTGGAATGAACTAATTTACATGATCCAAAGACTCGGCTTAAAGTTCCCGAAATACGGAACATTCACGCTTTTAAACAGACAGAATGACACAAATGCACAATCGTAGAGGTGACAACTATTTTCCAGCTCTCAGATTAAAAAGTGAACCACCTCAAGCTTCTTAGCTAGTCCAATACTACAAATGGACTCGGCAGTGAGTACAAAGCATCTTTGATTTACCGAGGCATTATTGTAGCCCTCTTCCTCCCTTTGTATTACAGACAAGGATATACAATAAAAGAGAAGCCTGAAGCTTAACAGAGATGAGGAAGTTCCCTCCACGCAAGGGCTCTATTCATACAACTGAGCAAGTCACCACATTAGTTAGCCAACATTGAAAACTGACTCCTTCCAAAATATTCCAAAAATATTAATATTCCAAAAAATTAAGAGTTTGCCAGTGTGATGACAGCTGAGATCATCTCTAATCTCTAAATGTCAAAACGATTAAATACAGAAATTTATGCATGAGAGAGGGAGAGAAATTTGGAGGAGAAAAAGAGTATTTTCAGAGCCTAAGACACGGCACTGGGAGACCTGCTTCTGGCGTCATGTAGAAAAGGCCTGGCACCAGAAACAGGTGAGGTGGGTGTTGAAGAGGTTCAAATTCAGACACCCAAATTAGGAGATCAGTCTGGTCCTAAAATCACTAGAGATGCAAAGAGCAACCTCATTTTGGGGTTCCTGGAAGACTCTGTCTCCCTCTTCTCATGGACCATAAAGGGATCCAGCCGTAATGAAAACGTCAACATTGATCCCTCAATTTTTTTTATCTACAGGTGTTGTACTGACACCCATAGAGAAGCTGTGGTGGCTACAGTGCTGAAGGACCACAAAGGCAAAGTGGCTGAGGAGTCATAGTTCACTCTCCCTTGGCTTTCCTCTTCCACTGCTCTACTTTGGTCTTAGCAACCTATGCAAGCTTTAGGTGCCACATAGCACCACAGCGTCTTTCTAGGTATCCTGGGCCTGGGTTTGTCCTCATAGAATCATAGAATCATTGAGGTTGGAAGAGACCCTTGGGATCATCGAGTCCAACCATCTACCCTACTCTACAAAGTCCTCCCCTCCACCATATCCCTCAGTACCGCATCTAAACGTCCCTTAAACACATCCAGGGACGGTGACCTCATCTCACCTCATCATCACCTCATCTGCAGGCACAGTAGCACCTACTCATGCCTATGGGGACATACAACCAAAGATGGGATACATCAGAGTCACCAGAGGTTCCTTCAGCCCAGCTAATAACCCCCAGCTTCTTTCATCAACACTTGTGATCTTGTTTGTATGATCCTTACCCCAAAGATCAATATTTATCTCATTCTATAGAAGATACATTTCTCACCTAAGGGCTCACTTATCTTTCACCTTTTTGCCACTCCAGGGACAGAAATTCACATGGTTTCAGCTATTCTGTGCAGTTTGTGCTACCCTTAATGCGAAGGAACTCTGGCCACATTAAGCTCATTGACTTTGCTGGGTTTTGCCTGGAGAAAAAGACCGTAATTTGGTCTCCCTGCTGCAGGGCAGTGTTGTAATCACTTACACGAGCTCCAGACCTTCCTAACAAAGACATGTTTGGAGGAGCACCTTCTGCCCAGTTTGCAAGTGCCTCACTCCCCACCACCACTTTAAATTGCGGCGTAAACTTTAACAAGTGAGACTTTGCAAATAGGTGAAATGACGCAGAACATTCAATTACGAGGTCTCTGCAGGAGCCAGCTGCAGCCTCTCAAGGCTTCGGTTTGCCTTGCAGGACATCCCAGTTGGACACCCATTCACGGCTCCATTCTGAGACGTTCAGCACAATACAGAGGCAAACGCTGCAGAGGCAGATGTCCTACTTGCTGCAGGGCCACCGGGGAAAGGCAGGCGCGTGGGATCACTCAGCAGTGCCTGGGGGTGAACAGGCTGCAAAGAGAATCTCAAAGAAGACTCATCCAGACAGCCCGGACAGAAGGAAGGAGCGTGTAAAGTTAAAAGGGTGAAGAAATATAGCATATACGTGTCGGAAAAACGAGAAGATAGGGCAAACAACTTTTCAGGAACGGTTGCCTGTAACATTTTCAGCCACTTACTTTCATCACGTGCTTGTCATTACTTAAATTCCGTTGCAACTCTGAAGAAAATCCCCCTCCTTTTTTTTTAAACTCCAAAAATAAGAAATCTCACCGTGGCTGTAAAAATGACAAAGGAATGTACGGTGACAAATCACAATAACCACTCCGCACCACAGCAATAAAAGTTAAAATATGCTAAATTTTTAAGAAAAAGCTAAACAAGTGGGAGTAGCTACAAATTGTATCTATCCACTGGTAGCTTTATTCTATAGCTATTATTAATTATGGGACAAATGAACTAATTGGGTTGGGAATGGCAAAACATCAGCGCAGCGGTTTGAGGCTGAACACTGCCAAGGACTGGATGCAGATATCCACAAACCTCACGAGAAAAGCATCGCCCCTGACACCTCTAATGAAAAGGCGATTGCAGAGTTTCATGCATCTGCTCTGCCCAATAACGGGCGTTGCAGAACACTGAAATATAAAGAATACCCAATAATGACAGCAGAGGTAGAGCTTGTTAACATATTAAATGTGTTCAGTGTTGAATAATTTCCAAAATGTTATGATTCTCTGATATTTATAATACAAATTTTATGATGATCTTAAGAAAGGATTGCAGAATAAACTTAAAAAAAAAAAGTACGTTAGTTCTATTTAATTTTAGCCAGAAATATTTTCTTTTGTAGTGGAAAGAATTCTCTGTTTAAATGCAAACAGATCTACCTATAATTCAACATTAACAATAAATGGAAAAATTATTATTCCAGGAAGAAGATCAATAGTATTTGAAATATAAAATTTTGTCTGTTGGTGTCTTTTGTTGTTGCTTTTGGGGGCAGTTTTTTGAGGAGGATTACAGGGAAGCCAGAAAGTGTTTTCTTCCTCTTTTTCATTTTATCTGGGTAACCCAGAGCGCTATTATTTATACAGCTTTAGAAAGGGACACTGCCTTCCATGCTAAAACCTAAAATGATTAAAGGTCTTCCTTACAAGGTTACCTCCAGCTTTTTCATATACACTGAAGTCAACACTATTTATGGATGATAGTGTCAGCAAAAAAAGAATATAGCTTCTTTTTTTTTCCCCTTGTAACTGAAACTCTTGGTTTATTTTAACTTTAAGCAAGATAAAAATATGGCTTTGTTTATGATTTCACTGGTTACAATTTAATCCTCTGCAAGATCATTAAAACTTTTATTTGCAAGTCTGCATCCAGTTTTTATTGTTCTTTTAACTGAATCCAACTTCCAAATAATAATGTCTTCAGTTCTGAATTATATATTTGCATTAAATAGGCATGATTCCTTCCTAAGCATACAGGATACTCTCTAAATTAATGCATGAACGTCATAGACTGCTTGAGGCTCACGGAAGGTACGGTTAGTCCAGGGATACAAATTTGCAGAAATCATTTTAACTCATATATACGGGAAGAAACGTGAATGTTTCATATTATGCCAACAGATGATTGGTAATATTCCTGAATCTAGATTCAATGCTACAGTATAGCAGATATAAAATAAACCAAAGTGATTTAGAATATAAAGAAACATTACACAAATTAGAAAGATTTAACGACGTCCTTTTGCTGTAGTAGTAGTTCCATCTCCTCAAATAATGATGGTAGTAACTTATATAATTATGAAATTGTGGTATTTTTCACCCTGAGGACTCCCAAAGCAATGCATAAGTGCAATAAACGAAGAAACAGGTTATGCAAGATGTTCTTTTGGTCCCCCACCGAACACTGCTTTTTCTGAGCTAAGTAACAGTCAATTGCAGAAGGAACTGTACCTAGCGAGTAGCTAGTAACTTCAGCTACAACTCAAAAGGAAATTTTTAAAGCCACTAGATTTACACTGTTACAAATGTTGGCTATGACTATGAAGTCACCTCTAGAGGTGGTGTCACAGAATCGTTCTTTGCAAATTACTTCAACGTACCCTTGAGTACGCACCTTCACGAAATCACAGAATCAGGGAATTATTGGGAGTTGGAAGGGACCTTCTAGAGACCATCCAGCCCAACTCCCCTGCCAAAGCAGGGCTGCCCAGAGCACATCACTCAGGAGCATCCAGGAGGGGCTTGAAGATCTCCAGAGAAGGGGACTCCACACCCTCCCTGGGCAGCCTCTGCCAGGGCTCTGCCACCCTCACCCCAAAGAAGTTCTTCCTCAGATTTGAATGGAGCTTCCCATGTTCCAGCTTGTGCCCGTTGCCCCTCGTCCTGTCCCTGGGAACGACTGAAAAGAGTCCGGCTCCATCCTCCTTCAACCCACCCTTTAGATACTTGTCAGCATTCTCTCTCTCAGCCTTCTCTTCTCCAGACTAAAAACACCCAAGTCCCTCAGCCTTTCCTCATCAGAGAGATGCTCCAGGCCCCTCATCATCTTTGTAGCCTCTGCTGTCCCCTCTCCAGCAGTTCCCTGTCCTTCTGGAACTGGGGAGCCCAGAACTGGTCCCAGTGCTCCAGCTGGGGCCTCCCCAGGGCAGAGCAGAGGGGCAGGATGACCTCCCTCCACCTGCTGGTCACACCCTTCCTGATGCACCCCAGGATCCCATAACATCCCAAAATGGCCACAAGGGCACATTGCTGGCTCATGGATAGTTTACTCTCCACCAGGATCCCCAGATCCTTCTCCTCAGTACTGCTTTCCAGCAGGTCCACCCCTAACCTATATTGGTGCCTGGGGTTCTTCCTCCCCAGCTGCAGGACCCTACACTTGCCCTTGTTGAACCTCATTAGGACCTTCTCCAACAAATTTTCCTGTGCAGATCTTAAACTCAGAAGTTCTGTATCAAATTGTGAAAAATGAACTTGGAGAAAATTTATCTTTGCCTCTAGGTTCTGTTTATAGGAATACATTTTAGACCCATTTTCACCAACATCTTTAACTGGCAGAAAAAAACCAACCAAGCAAGCAGAACCATAACCAAACACCACCCACCTCCCAACAAACTGAAAATAATCATCATGTTTCAGGGCCCTGAAACCATGTATGATGGAGCATGGATGTGGCCCAGCTATGTCCACTAGTTTAAGGCCCAGAAATCAGTCCTTCGCCCTGTTTAATTTATCGGTATAAAAGCAGCCATTCCAACTTTGACTTGGTCTCTCAATCTCAAATGCTACCTTGGCTGCTGTGCCAGCTCTACTTTGCGTATTTCTAATGTGGATGGGATGTCAGACTCTCAGGTTAGGCAACTGGGGTTGCACTCACTCCTGAAGACTACTCTTTGGATTTTTTTCTTGAAAAGGTAAAATTATAGTCATCCATGTGAAGTTAGTCAACGCACTTGATCCTTCAAAGGACATTTTGTTGGAAATGACTGGTGTTATGGATGACTGAGTAGGTGACGGTACCTGCATAAGGATACAGTCCTTTTTCATTAATACTCCATACATTCTTTCTTAGAAACCAAATTCTTGCAATTATCATTCTCTGTTTAATATCCGGTTCATGGTGGTAGTATTTTCTTACACATTTAGATACACACATGCTCTAAAAAAGTCCAGACCACAGATTTTCAGAGGACTGACTCCTATGTTCATTTTTATTCAGTCCATGTAACTGCAACTGCAAATTTGTGCTTCTTTGGCAGTTCTTGATCTTTTTATGAAAAATGAAAACTTTCTGGGTGTGTTGTAAGCATGAGGCCAGCATTCAGATAACTTCAGCAACTGAAAAGCAGCATTACATCTTATTTCTATAGGTCTGGAGAATGGCACAAGAAGCACCATGTAACTGACTTTAATGGAGAAAACCAATAATAATCACAAGATTCCAGCCTTAGGTTCACTGTTTTCAGCTATTGTGTAATCTCCTAGATGGCACCCTTAGGAAATTGTTCCTAATGCCTTCTAATGCAGCCAGATAAGATTACATTTTGCTAAATATCCAAGGTCATGAGTAAAAATATATTTCTTTGTGAAGTTAAATGTTTATGTCCTATTAGTTTTTCCCAAATTTGTATACTTAGAATTGTCAATTAGTTTAATATCATCTATTAAGCCTATTAACTTAAACAAATGCTACGCAATTTATAAATATTTCTTCCACCGTGCAATGCCAATATATTTTACATTATTAGTTGATTAATATTGGTAAAAGTAATATAATTATGGTGAAATAATCAGCAGTGTATGTATTCAAATGTTGGTCTGTTAATGTTCTATATTTCCTCAAATCTCAACTGTTAAAAAAAGGAAAAGAAAATAATAATCTTGAGGAAATGTGTTACACTGGTGCCATAAAATATGAGCAACAGGCAGTGTTCCTTATCACAGGAGAAATCTTAAGCAAGCTGATGATATTTTTCCCTGCGTTCTGCCCACTGAGACATCCTAGACTGGAAATCTTATTCAGTCATCTATAAGCTTCGTTCCATGTGGGAGAGAATGGGAGAAAAAGAGAAAAGAGAAGTGAGATTAGACAAAATTAAAGTATGCTAACAGAGTGCTAGTCCAGAAACCAGAAAACCACTCCCAAAAATCAAAGAAGGAAAAAAAAAAAAGAAAAGAAGATAGAGAACTATCTTTACCTGCCACTTCTTAGTCTGTTTTCTGGGTGTGCAGACAGGATATGAGGGACCAAATCAAAATTTAAAGATTTCTAATAATCAGTTTTGTTGGTTTTTTTTCCCTGGAAGACATGAAAGACACAACCAACTTGACAGAGTACCTGCAGGGTTTGCTCCCTCAGCGCCTGGCAGCCCCGTGGGGACCAGCACAGGGCTTGCAGATTCCCTGCAGAGGAAAGGAGGCTCTGGGTGGGCCCCACACCTCCATGAGTTTGGCCTTTCATGCTCACTTGAGGGAGGTACCAACCACCTGCACCTCCCAGTGAAGCGGATGGATTGAGCATGAAATCACATCTAGCCAGTGGAAATGAATAGTCATCGCTTATGACCCCAGTCTTTCCTTTTCAAGTGAAGTTCTCTTGCCCGAACGCTGAATTTGGAGGTTAAAAGGGGCTAACTCCCTCCCATTGATTTCCACCTCGTGCTAGCTCACACTGCCAACATGATATTGCCCTTGGGATCATTTTTTCCAACAGTTTCACTCTTACAGGTGTGGATGAAAAGGACAGGTGATCCCGATGGGAAACATTATGACAAATAATTAGAGGGAGAAATCCATAACTAAACAAGGCAGGACATGGTCCCGAGCACCTTCCCATCATACAAGCCACCAGTGCTGGAATCGTGAAAACTAAGCCACAGGAAGCAAAGCCCTATAGCACTGCAAAGATCTCTGCTGATACTGTGTATATTATAAGAGCACTTGCGTGATTTCAAACATGTTGCTCGCTAGTGAAATTGCCCTCTCTGGAGAATCGTTTCCAAGAGCAGAAGGGAATGTCGGATAATTCCTCCATGGGGAGCTGTGTCCAGCCCAGCCAAAAGCACCAGGCCAGGGTGGCCAAGAACAATCTATTTTTAAAGCTTCCATCTTTATTGCTACATCATCTGCCTGAAACACGGCTGTCAAAGGGCTTTAGAGGAGGAAGACATATGTGGAATGTGTTTGGTCAGATGTTTCAAGTGCTACAATGAACTTCAGGTCACCTGCACACCAGGAGGTGAGCAGAGTTTCTGCAGCCCCGGGCTGTAACGGCGCTCCCTTAACAGTGAAACCCCTCACGCTGCGGTGCCCTGCCGTGTGACAGCACTTCAGAGCAAAACCCCGGGGATGGGATATAGAACCAAGATCGATGACCACCGATGGCCACAGTTGAAAAAGAAATGAAAAGCAAATGGACTCTTAAAGAAAAAAGAAAGTCAAGTAGCACCTACACCTTGTAAAAAATTTCCATCAACGTTGGTTAAAAGACGTCACCTTTCCTTTTTGATGTGGCAATTAAATAAGAATATGTTACTTGCAGTCCGGATTGCTGCTGGTTCCAGCACAGCACAGGAATGGAACTAGTACAGCTATAGCTCATTATTGCAGGTCATGCTATTTCCCCACTGATTTGCCTTGTGAGGTCCTTTGCAAAGAAGGAAACGACGATCTTAAAACGCACTGGCTACCACTTCGCTTTCAAGTGTAAACCAAAACTCACAGTTCATCCTTTGGAGCCGAATGGCAGAAGCTGTGCCCTGGCATGGCCACCAAGGGCAGGGACAGCCCCTGGGCACAGGGACTGCCTCGGGGCCAGCGCCCCAAAGGCTTCCTCCCAAGGACGCTGGGCAGACGGGGTGGCTGGGGCTGCACAGGGGGTCCCCGTCACCCCCATGTCACAGTGCCACCACCCGGCAACGCAGAGGTCACAATGCCCCGGGGGGGATAAAAGGGACCACCCTCCTGTGTCCTGCTGACAGAGCTGGCCTGGGGGCAGCCTGGAGACATCTGAGAGTAAGTCCTTGAGGAGCTGGTGGAATTAGTTGGAGGTGGCTGAGGGAGGCAGAGCAGAGACTGGACAAGGCTCCTGGAGGTTCTCCTCTGCAAGGTCAGCTCCTGGTAGGGCCACATTTAAGCTCATCTGAAAGACAGAAATCCTTTGCAGCTGGACAGCTGTGGCAAGTCCAAGGGGATTCCTTCCTGAGGAGCACTGCAGAGCTCCCTGTCCTCATCCCCTGTAGAGCCAGGGGCGGCAGCTGTAAGAAATGGGATGCAGAGAT
>QJSC01015141.1:303233-339524 GCA_003697955.1 Calidris pygmaea | reverse complement strand
CCCTCCCTCCCTCCCCACCTCACACTTGCCCACTCTCCCTGCCTGCAAGACAAGCCCAGGGCCGGCACCGCAGCGCTTTGCAGCCACCACTGGCCAAGGAGCCCAGCGGCAGAGCAAGCTTTGGAAGGCAAGAAATGTGCTTGCCATTCTATGTGTCACCCTCTTGAAAACGCCACATGGGACCACACACCTTTTTCTTCTTCTTTTTCTTCCTTTTTTTTTGCTGTGGTACCAATGCTCATTCCTCAAGTTCTCACTCTTGAGGAGACAGGGGCTGCTTGCCCTGGGTTCCTGCTGCTACTTTCTGTGGCTCCGTGGCTTCCCTTTGCCAGACTGCAAGGGACGTTTCTTCAAGCTGAACTGAAGGATGCATCAGCTGCTCCTGGTTACACACACACCTTGTGTTAGTGCTTGTGAGCATCAGCTCTGAAACATTCTGAGAAACTGTGGGAATCCTCGGCTGGTCCGAGGGATGGGAATGTGAGCTTAATATCGGCCTTGAGCAGACACCTGTGTATCCTTGAAAAGGCCTGAGAGTCCTGAGAAGAGGGAAGTAAATAAGATTAAGGACCTGTCAGACTGCCAGCAGAGGAAAGTTACTGAAGTTACAGCAGAGAACAAAGAAGGAGGAAGTCATCCAATCATGAACTGCTGGACTTTGAGTGAACCAATTAGACATGGACACACGTTCCTTAGAAAGATAGAAAAGAGTTTGTTAAAACAATGAAGTGGGTTCTTTTGGGCTCTTGCTCAAAAAGGTGTGTGTGTGTCATCGTGGCTGTCTCAACAGCGACAAAAAACCTTTGTCATTTGTGTCCTTGAAAGTGTTTTTGGAGCTGAAAACCCCCTGTCATTTCAAGCAAGTAACAGTCTCATCATTATGCGGCTCATGGTGAGTGCAGGAAAGGGAAAAGAATGGAATAGAATATTTATGCTATCCTACGCCTAGAGTTCTGCATGACAAGCCATGACATAGGTCATCCAGGAGAGCCCCTCTCTGCACTTCAGGTCCCAGGCCCATCCAGGAGACAGGGGCAGAGACGGGCACATTGACACGATCCCTCTGGCAGGGACTGAAGGCCCCAGGCTGAGCTGAGACCCATCCCCTGGGCCCTTGGCAGGGGACAGGGAGGGTGGGGGTCCCAGAAGGCCAGTCCCAGCCAGGGAGGTCTATGAGCAGCCCCTGGCAGAAGCAGGCTCACACTGCTCATGTGCTCTCCTGTAGACATCCATGGTTGGCCAATTTGGAGATAAGAGCTTTGGGCCAGATGGACTTTTGCTATGAGGGAGTACTGTTGTGCTCAGGCTCTTATGTTTAGTATGTTTTTCCAAGGCTTTTTTCCACAGCTCAAGCATTTTTAAAACTAAGTACAAGGAGAAATAAAAAATCCACAGGGAAATGAACAGGGATTGCTCACCTCAAAAAAGATTTGCAATCATTTAGTTCAGGAGCATATCCTGCTTTGGACTGGGGGCTTGATCTTTGAGCCTCACTAGGGTCAGAGATATGGATGAACACGGAAAACTTTCAACAACTGCACTTCACACTTGCTTTCTGCAAATTTGTTCAGATGATCAAATCATTTCAAGATGATTCACAGCTCTCACTGCCATCAGAAAGTAGACGCTTCCTTTCCACAGCGTGACAGAGCCAATGCCTAGGGTGGGACATGGCTGCCCATTCAGTCCCTTCTGCCAGTGCAGGGCTGGGAAGAAATATCATCAGAGATTGCCTCAGCATGTACTGGCAGGGAAAGGAGAAGGTAGGAAGAAGAATACACCGGAGTAGAATAGTTGAGTTGGAAGGGACCTACAACAGTCATTGAGTAAAACTGCCTGAAAACTTCAGAGATGACCTAGAGATGGCATTAAGGGCATTCTCCGAACGTGTCTTAAACACTGACAGACCTGGGCCATCAACCACCACTCTCCAGGAAACCTGTTCCAGGGTTTGACCACGGTCTTGGTCAAGAAATGTTTCCTCATATCAAGTCTAAACCTCCCCTGACGGACACAGCCATGCCCTGGGACTGGATCCCAGGGAAAAGGACGAGCACCTCCCTCTCCCCTTCCCCTCCTCAGGAAGCTGCCGAGAGCTGTGAGGTCGCCCCTCAGCCTCCTCCTCTCTGAACAAGACAAACTCAGAGTCAGAGTTCTCAGTCAGAGGACATTCCCTTAGAGAACTCACTTAGTTGACTCGGCCTGACGACTGCACTGTCCTCTAAATGCTTTTCAGTAACAGAGTGATCTTCTCCATAATTTTTCCAGGTACTGAGGTCAGAGTAACAGCTCTGCAATTTCCTGGGGCTTCCCTCAAACCCTTCTGGCAAACTGGAGTAACACTGGCTAGCTGCCAGTCAGCAGGGACCTCCTCAGGCTCTGAAGGCCTTCAGTAGATGATTGAGAGACGTCCTGCCATAGCATCCACTGGCTCCTTCAGTACTCTGGGATGAACCCCATCAGGCCCAACGGACTTATGAACATTAAACTGATACAACTGGTGCCTTATAGTTCCAGTGTCCACAAATCATAGAATCATAGAATGGTTTGGGTTGGAAGGGACCTTCCAGATCATCCAGTTCCAACCCCCTGCCATGGGCAGGGACACCTCCCACTAAACCAGGTTGAAAATAACTTCCCACACTAGTGATCTTCCAATGCAGATGACCCGGCAGCTCAAGGTCTATCAGTATTAATGAAGAATGGGGCAAAGAAAGACATTTAATGCCTCTGCTTTTTCTTCATCCCTATTTGCCAGGCGATCATCTTCAATAAGCATGACTCTAATGTCTTCCTTGGACCTCCTCTTGCTATTAATATACTGAAAAAAGCCTTTCTTGTTGTCTGACAAAACACTTGCCAGATTCAACTCTAGTCGACAGAAAAAAGTGTTCAAAGTATATAAAAAATCAACCACTAGAAAACAAAGGTCAGTACTGAAAACTACATTTAAAAAATTGAGTGATAGAGTATGAAATATAATTGATTAAATATACTGCAGTTACATTTACGCTGAGACTGATCACACTAAAAACGGAGGACACAAGCAAAGGGAGAGATTTATGACACTAGTTTAAGGAAGAACAGAAATTAAGTGTATTCTGTATGTTCAGAATGACTTTTTTCTAGTTGGTCTGTAGTCTGTCATTAGACTGTCAGTTTACTTGTTGCCTGATCCCTCCCATTTATTCCCTAGGGTAATCCATTGCTGAAAATTGCAAATTTCATGTAGAAAAATATAACACCGTGTCTCCTACTTTCCACAGAAAGCTTTGAATTTTCTTCAGAAAGCATTCTATAGCCAAAAAGAATTCAGAGTCAAATCCAAAAGTATTTATATATATATATATATTTTCTTCAGAAAAGAAAATGTCTCAGCAGCTCAATTAGACAGCCTAAGTATCTGTTGCATTTATCTGGGTTTTCCCTTACATCGTTTCTGAGAATACAGACTTAATTGCTCAATATCCTGCTGTCACCAATTTGTCCTGGGTTAAGTATTTTCTAGTAGTACATATATTTCCTTTGCTAATAGATGCAAATATCTTCAGGGAAACTGTTCCTTAGCTTTAATAAGCAGAGTTGAAAGTAAAATAATCAGTTTCAATAAAAGAATTCTGGGTTGTTGGGTTTTTTTTAATAGAAAATGTACTAGTTCTTGTGAAGATAGTATCAAATTCAGTTGAATATATTAAACCAAACTGGGGCATAAATTACCTTATATTGCTCCCTTTTCCATGCTCTTAAACTTGTTACAAGCTTTGAATTCTATTGCTTACTCAGTTCCTTGTACAGTTTCTGTAGAAATTCTTATGCTTCCTGAAACCTGAAAATCTTTCAGCCTCAATTTCTCAACTGCCTTGTGGGAAAATGAAAGTTAAGCTCCAGTTGCTGTTGGTAGTTGGCCGGTAGGATGCCCCTTACTTCCGTTCCCTTTCGCAAAGACCTGCACGAACTCAAATTAGGTAAAAAATTAATAACCAGAACTCAAGACATACATTAATACAACCACAGCTGTAAGAAACCAGCCAAATACGAAACCTTTACAACACAGTAAGGCTTCTATTTAAAAATCGATGCCAAAACCACACAACCCAACTTCCCCTGGTTTTCAGTGCTGGGCGGTACCACGCAGACTGGCCCACCCCAAATCCCTTCAGCCAGGCTGAGATGATGCTACCGCGTTACTCGCTGAATCTATCGTCTGAACTCAGCTACGTGTCGCTGCTGACTTCATAGACAAGCACCTCAGGAATCCACACTGCACTGTTCTAAATGCCTGAGGTCAGAGTTGACACGGAAGGGTGTTCCTCTTCCCACTGCACACCTGCACCGTTCCAAACCTCCTCCTGCTTCAGCACTTCAACACAGGCAACGCTGAAACCATGACTGGGATGTATGCAAGTGTACTACACTGGCAACTCCTATATTTCAGCATTTTCATCCTACAAATGTATGCATGAGCACCAAAGGATCCAGATACACGAACCAGGAGGGAGGAAATACTTATTGATCTGATCAATGATTATAAATACTTCAAGGGTGGGTGTCAGGAGGATGGGGCCAGTCTTGTTTCAGTGGTGCCCAGGGACAGGACAAGAGGGAATGGGCACAAACTGGAACAGAAGAAGTTCCACTTAAACATGAGGAGGAACTTCTTTGCTGTGAGGGTGGCAGAGCCCTGGCAGAGGCTGCCCAGGGAGGTGGTGGAGTCTCCTTCTCTGGAGACATTCAAACCCACCTGGACACGTTCCTGTGCAGCCTTCTCTGGGTGGCCCTGCTCTGGCAGGGGGTTGGACTGGTGATCTCCAGAGGTCCCTTCCAACCCCAGATCATTCTGTGATTTTGTGAACCTGATTATCTCCCATTAGTCCTAACAAACTACGCATGTGCACACTTGAATATCATGGTTAGCAAGCTCACAAAAGCTTTTACACTCCTGTACCCAGATTCTTTTTCCTCATCTAACCATTTGTAGAGAATAAGACCATCAAATCTCTAAAACTGATAATTAAAATCTGTTTTTCACATTCTCGGCATTGAAACCTTTCTTCCCCAGATCTATGCTCCAAGCTGTAGCAGAATGCTAAAGAAATGCCTTAGAGAAAGATAAACCATGTACACAAGCTATGCAAAACCCAATTTGATTCAAACATGGTCTCAAAAAATCTGCAAAATACGTTCATGAGAAAATACTAGTTAAAGTGACATTCATACACAGTTAGTAGCCCCAGGAAAATAATTCTCATTTAGATACTATTTTATGGCTTAAATTTTTCCTCAGCTCTTTCATTCACTATCTAGGAAGCATTTTTGGGGAAAGTACTTATTGTCTTGTATTTATCTATTATAGCTTTAAATCCAACCCAAAATTGATTTAGGTAGGTTTGCAATGTTGAAAATATCAAGGGAGAGGAGCATATGAATAAATTAAGGTATCTGTAACATGAAAAAGAAACATTAACGTAGTCAACGCTTCCGTGTAACCTCAGCCCCAGAACCACATCGTTATCTGTTAATAAGTAAAACCTAGCATTTTCTGTTGACATAATTAAGTCTTCAGAAAAAGACACTCAGTTTTAATCAGTAATTTACAAAAAAAAAAAAGTGCTTCAAAGGAAAGAACCTAGAATTTAAATCCTTGGAATTTACTATAATATCCAGTGAAAATAATATCTGGCAAAAATAACAGAACAGGAGACAAGAGGCAAAATATCTAGACTGCTGTGCACCAAATAAGATCCGTACCACACTGTAAGGCTATCCCTGTCTTAGGTAAATGCAACAGAGTCACACAACACATTCATCAAGTAAAAAAAGAAAAACATTAAAGTATGTAATCGTTAACTAAAACATACGCAGTCACATATATTGAAATTTTAATTTCCATTAGAATAACCAAATTATGCAATATTTGTACAGGCTTGTAGTTCATTAGTACTGAAAACAGATAGTAAAGGTCTATGTATGCATATACTCTTCATAAAATTAGTTTTTTTGTATGAAAATGAATCAGAAGAATAGTGTGGTCTATCTTCCATTGAAGGCAAGTTAATTAGTTCTTTCAGGCTTCCTCAATTTTTCTACACACAAAACTTACCACCAGTAAGTCTAAAATCATAAAACTCGGCTAGGATATGAAAAAAAAAACGTTACTAATTGCAAGTGCAAGATAGAGATGGGACTAATGTTATTATTAATAATAATTAAGGTGTCTTTTTCCTAAAAAAAAAAGTGAGAAATTAATAGAACAAAATAAAAACTTTTTCTCTGTCTCACTATTCATTTAATTATGGAGCATTCATTTGGTCATTCCTGATTTTGTCTTCATTTATGAAGACCAGTATTCAGCTTTAATATATTGTGTAAAAACCAAGTAAGCTTTAGAACTACAAAGGCTATATAAAGATATGTAAAAAGATAATAGATCTAAAATAATGAAAAAGTTCCAAACTAAATCTATAACAGCATTAATATGTTTTATTAAGCTTTTGTTTCAGAAAAAAGATGGTTGAAATAAATTATTAATAGTAATACCCCCAGCCAGTAGCATACAATCAATATATTATTGCTAGAGTTGATGTAAAAATGAATTGCACTTCTAAATCTTAACTAATGGAGAAAGTTTATTTTTTATAGTTGATCATTTATGTAAAATCACCCCATACTGATTACTGTCTACCATGGTATTATTTGAACAAAACCGTCTTGGGGTTAAAGGGTTTTTTCAAAGAAATAATCACCTTGTCTTCTCCTATATGTTTACCTTCCATAGAGATAATATCAAAATTCAATTATTAATTTATTATTCTGGTTAACATGAAGATAATGATAACATATTCAAATTTGGAACTGTCTGATTTTTTAATTTTTAAAATTTTAGGCTTCTTTATTATTTAAGAAAACACTTTAATAATCAGATAAGATGCAATACAGGAGATTGAATGAATCCCCTTACCAACTTGATTTTTGGTCAAAACAAGCAATTTTCTGGCAGGCCACATATGGATACTCCATTTTATTTCGGCCTCAGGCAAAAATTTCAAGCCTCTGAAGTGAGCACAATTTTGCCACAGACTTAAACAAATAAGCACCGCATTCTGCACAAAAATCCCAGCATCACATGAGCCAGAATCCAGATTCAGTTCCACCCCTGATTTTGCTGCTTAACTGACTAAAAATGGAATTCTGCTAGTGTTGGGGAAAAAAATATAAAAAAATCAGAGTGCCTGTAACAAATTCTGCTTTTCTTATCCAGTAATACCAAAGGTGCTATTAAGAATGAGGCTTTGTCATTTTTCATGTTTTCAAGCATCACAGGGCTAGGGGGAACCAGAACAGGAGCTTCTAACACCCTCCTAGAATGTTGGGAATGTCCCCTAAACGATGAAAAATCTTAAATTTTGTCGTCCAAGATGGAAAACTGGTACCAATACATTAATATAGTTCCACTATTACATTATTAAAAAGAAGAATAAATGAATTTAAAAAAGAGAGCACAAAATCATTTGAATCAACCATTGGACGGGACTCTGTCCCCCACACAGCGTTCTGTAGAGGAGTACCTGAGAATTTTTAAATACTAAGGCTTCTTAGATAGTGTTTTAAAGCATTTCAGGCCAGTTTTAATTATAGTTTAGTATTATTAAAACTTTGCCTGCATGAGAAGGGCTCATTAAGTAATATCACAGGCAAAGCACATCAACTCTTCAATGCTTCCTGAAGTGCTTCATTATGTATAGAAATGGGAAATGTGGGGTTGACAATGCATGCTTTTGCAGGTCCAATTGCTGCTCCGAAAAAATAGAAATATAAACCACATTTAGGTGAAATATAGCAAGTGATGTAACATTTTTGGTCTTATCCACAGCATGAAACTTTCAAAGAACCTTGATAAACAGTATCATAGGTGTGCAGAGAGGCATGAAATTTGCAGTTGTACTGGTACTTATCTGAATGGCCTTCCAGTGTCCTTTTTCTGACACAGCACATTTTATGGCTGCACAGAAGCTGCTTAGAACAAAAGGTTTCCATCCTTTAATGGAAAAGAGGAAAAGAACCCAAACAAACAAACCTTGCTTACCTCAGGTACCAAGGTCCATTTTTTCCATTACGCTACCATCTTAGAAGTAT
This sequence comes from Calidris pygmaea, assembly GCA_003697955.1. Taxonomy (NCBI): domain Eukaryota; kingdom Metazoa; phylum Chordata; class Aves; order Charadriiformes; family Scolopacidae; genus Calidris; species Calidris pygmaea. The sequence continues at coordinate 331,391 of QJSC01015141.1, read as the reverse complement.
AAAGGGGCTTAATTTATTGAATAGAAATATGTGAGATCCAAACAAGACAGCCCATACCGCAGACTTTAAAGCCCCTTCTAAACAGAAAGATGCGTTATGTTATTAACAAGGAAATACTTAAACACTGTTTGAGGGCCATAGCTCTCCACCTGCACAGACTGTATGGTTAGAATATTGAGGGCTGAGCTGTGCTCTCCAGAAGATGGAGAGCTTGCCAATGGAAGCAATGCAAAGGTGCCATGCCTTCTGCACCCCTTGTCTCCACACACCGCTCCGAAGGCTTTCTCACTGGGTACTACATCAAACACTAGACCAATTATTCTGACTTCCTGCCTTGAGATTCTACAAACTTGTTTTTATGATATTAGTACGTCTTAAAGTGAACAAGGCAGCTGAGACTTCCCGTTCCCTCCCTGCGGCAAACAAGAGCTTTCAACTAAGGTAGAGCTTTAATTTGTTTAGAGGTAGGTGCGATGAAATGAGATGAGCAAGGGGGTGTAGTTTGGGGTGTTATGTTTTTAACACAGATGAAAGATATACTGAAGAACTCTGCAATTTAAACAGCAGTGTGAGGTGTTTCCCCCAGTCTGTATGTCCAGACCGTTACAAAACCAGCCCCAAAGTGAGTAAGGGAGGAGAAAGAAACCATCCTAACAGACTGTCCCACAAGACCCAGCTGTGAGTGTGCTGAAGTCAGTTGGAATACAAGATTTTTGCTACTTCACAGATTCTCTCAGGGCACTGCTCTCAAAGACACGTTGGCCTGCGCTGAACTACTTCAAGAGCAGCAGATGAACTCTTGCAGCATCTCCCCCTCTTGTTAAAGTAGAAGGGTATGCTAATATTTCACATTTACATAGTGTTTTACATTCTTAAAAAGCTTTTTAGACATTAACATATTCATCATAAAAGCAGTATTACAGATGCAATATTCTCTGTTCTACAGATGAGTGAACAAACACAAAGAGGTTAAGCTTCTGCCTCGTGCTACTTACTCTCTGTAGAAGTTGGGCGAGAGAACCCAGCAGCGCTGGAGAGGAAACTCAGAGATAGAAAGCAACAGTCTCCGGTACCGTGGTCTTTTCTTCTCACCGCCCCTTTGGGATTTTACCTTCATGTTTACTCATCACTTGTGATTTCAGAGCTGCAGCTACCGTACCTTATCTAAGCTGTGTCTTTTGAGGAGAGCAATAACCCCTTGTTAGCAGTTAAGCACAGAAGAGGGAAAGGTGGCAAAGAAATCCCCAACTGTAACAGCAGAATTTGCAGGAGTGAATCCTACCAGCTACTCTTACGTGAGAAAAAATTCTCTAAACATTACATAGGCTAAGTTTGCAGGAAGGTCAATAAAAGTTTTTGTCCGATACAAAAGAAAACACCAGAGACTTAGGTTTAGGCCCCAAATACTCAGTATCGACGTGTCCTTTTTTGTTCTTCTTTCACCTGCAAAAGTCCTATGGATTGAAACATCTTCACAGAATCTCAGGGGCAATCAAGTAATATCCCGGTGGAAAGATGTATGCAATTAACCTGCCACAAAACATTCCCACAGTCCACAGGGTATGCCTGGAGTTGTTGCCCAATGAACTAAACTCTTCACTTTTGCTTCTTAAAAATACCACCCACACCAATACGCACCCATGTGCACAAAGTCTCTCTGCTGGACATGTTCCAGCTCCGCGCGTGACTAACTTACGAGAGGCAGTGATCAAACACTTCTAAACAAGCCAGAAGTTCAGATCACAAGTTATAAGACTGAACAGGTCTTAGGTATGTTTTGATTAAAACTGGGTTAAACTCCGGATACTCTGGCTGATCTTGGCTTGAGTCGAAGGGATGGAGTATATACAGAAACGTAATTTAAACACTGCAGCATTATTTCAGAGTTAAAGTTGAGAATATGAATATATTAAAGTGAAAAAATAAAGCTGTATCGCACACAGTCCCTTTTTTTTTTCCTTTTGCATAACCCACACAGTTCTGGTTATATAGTATAACTTTTCATGCCTGAGAATACACACGCAATGGGAATTCACATCCAATGGGAATGAGAATACGATGCCACGGTTACAAAAGAATACTGAAATCTGCATAGTCTGACTCTGAGGATCATAATAATTTCAATTAATATATTTTTTACTTTTAATTTCCTTTGTAAAACAGCTTTACAAATGTTGAAAGCTTGCTTGCACGTTGAAATAAGTCCGTTTCGCTACAGATACTGAAAATCTAGGATCCAGTGGAGTTCATGCTGGAGATTTTAATCATATTATTCAGAAAACAACCACTCCAGACATCAATGAATTGGAGCCTTGGCAAAAAATGACAATATCACTTCCTACGTAAATTAAGATTATGAGCCAAAAGAAAATTACCAAATATGAAATAAGTTTTAACAAAAGAAAAAACTATAACCAAGTATACAGACACAATGTTAGAAATTAAGATTGTTTTTTAAATATGCAACAGGAATGCCTGTATCTTCTCTTTCAAGAGAGGTTTGAGCAAGAATTAAAGTAAGAATTTTATTGCTCCTCTTTTTCAAATATGGTGTTTCACCTCAACCAGGATTAAGATCCACAGGAATTTTAAGTCATTTAATAAAAAAAGTTCTGACTTACTCCAGAACATGAAAGCAGCTATGGGTTTTTAGTACATCAAATTAACATTTTGCATGGTAGGATAATTCAAAACATGAACAAATTTTTTTCCAGACCAAATCATACTGAATTTAGGAGTAAGGATGTGGCCCTGAAGAGAACATCCTATAATGGAAGTGCCCCTCCACTACACTTTTAATTATTTGAAGAGAAGCAAGTTTTTCTGTTTAGCTACTTTTTAACTTGCTTTTCAGTTTATTTTCTGTTAAGTTTAATATTTTACCGGTACCCCTCAGTGAATAAAAAGAAAGTTCTTCATCAAAGTATGCATCTAAGGAATTTAATAGAAGCATACATTACATAATAGAAGCATTCTCTTCCATTTTCATATGAAAAAATAGAAATATCTTGGATGGAAAAGATTTTTTAAAAAATCATTCAAGTGTTTCTCTTTTCTGTATGCATTTGAGACATCACTTGTAGATGTTCTTGTGACACGCAACAATTTTCCACCTTATCTCAGAAGGGTAGCAGTAAAGTGCTTAAATCTGTTGACAGGCTATATAAGACCAAATGCCTTACCTGAAGCTGATTGACAAAACAATAACAACTGCGGTAACAAAATATTTCTGTAATTTCAGAGCAAATGCCCATTCTTCTCCTTTTGTTAGTTTTTTTTTTTATGAGATACGATGTTTCTGCTCAGACCCCCTTGACACCTCACAGCTACCGCAAAAGCTCTTGACAGATATCAAGGGGGCTAAAGAATTTAACTGGAAAACACTCCAGCGGTGACAGCCTGTATTTGTAGCTCTCTGTATGAAGTATGTACAAATTCTGATCCTGCACAGTTTTGAAAAGCAAGTATTTTATTTGGAAGTATTTAAATGGAAGATGAGAGTTTCCTCCTTCCTTTCATGCCCTTCCGCTCTAGGGCTGGCAACCACTCAGGTTCCCTCAAAAGCTTTTTCTCATCTGTTCCTCCATAAGTCCCTCCTTAGAAGAGGGAGGACAAGGGACAACCATCCACCCTTAGGTCCCTCCCACAGCCGTTTGCAAGCCGCACTAAAGATGTTACCATAGAATAATTATTTTCTGGCTTATTTTCCTAATTCCTGCTGCATACAACCCTGATCTCAACACGTTTCACCCTTGACATTAGCTGAGTTAACAGCAAAATCAAAATAAATATCCTATACCTCTACCTCTCTTCATACACCCAAAGGCTGCTTTCTTCAAACAGTGCCCATCCAATTCTACTTTTTCTAATTATTTTATACTAAAGACTTTGAGTGGGATGTTTATGAGCAATTAGCAAAAAACATTTTCAAATTTGTTGCTAAGCCTGCCTGTATCAAACATGTTTATACCAGTTTATTTTAAAGAAGCTGTCATACCTTGATAAGCTCCACAAATAAGTTGCAAAGTTACAGTTACAGTAAAAATTATCTACAATTGTTTCAAATGTGGGGAAGTTCTACTAGAGTTTAATAGGATTTTTCATTTTGTTTTGAAGTCGAGGTCTGAAACATGAACAGATTTTCAATTTCTATGTTTCATTTACAAATCTATTGCAATTTTTAAAAGCTGTGCTTAAAAACCAACATTGAAGAGTACAGACTAGTGCCACTGCATGAAGTGCTGCATAACTATTTCTCACTTATATGCTAGAAAATCCCATTACCATAGAAAATATACAACAGTGGACCACAAATTGGATCAAAACTCTTCTCTCACTAGAACTGTCTTAGAGTCCAACTCCTGACTCTATGACCCACTACTAAGCGCAGACTTGCAGGGATTTCTGCACAGGCATGACTGGGGACTATAGCACACCGGCTCCGTTCATTCGTCCTATGAAAATGAAGAAAGGGAGGATCAGGAATCCTAATGTTGGACCTGTTCTGTCAAACATGGAATACAATTTACAATGACAGCAGAACATTTCATCTTCCTAAATCTTTTTATTTTTTTTTTGGCCAATATTTTAAAGAAGGACTTCAGTTTGACACAGTTGGTTTTTTTCCTCTTAATCTTCAGATGTTAAGTCATCTGTACCATGCAGGTTTTGCAAGGAGAGAACATACTTCCAATTACTGTCAAATCCATATGAAATGGAGAAGACTCACTTGATAGAACATGAAACATGCCCACAAGGTTGCCTAGTTAGCAGTACAACTGCTAAGATAAAACACCTTAGCTAGAATTTCAATCATAATGAATTATAGTGACAGCAGAGATTTGGTCTTCTCTTGACCTTTATTTGTATTCTAGCAATTTCCAGATTTTGTTTTAAATTGATTCCCACACCCAATAATGTATTTGCTCTTGCATTTCATTTCTCATTTTAGGAAGAAGGAGGTAATCTTAATTGTGTACTCTACCTCTCACAGCAAATGCACCTTCTATTCTCGCCTGTAAAATATTGTCCAAGAAGATCAGTGATGCCAGAAGTTTTCTGAACCATTTTGTACTGTTGTATTTGTGAATGAAGACATTAAATCTCTCAGTTCTGGGCTTATCATACACATTTGTAACACCTACTTGACTTCCTGGTTGCTGACAGCTACCAAGGTGGATACTGCCCGTTTCAGTGACAGTAACCTAAACGCTTTTGTGAATATAGCAGCTTGTAACTTTTCCTACCCATTTTCCTCTAACAAAGAGCCAGCTTCCTTTTTCTGTGTCAATTATAGCTGTATAAAGCCTCCAGTGTCCATTTGAAAAGGACAAGCTGATTTTTGAGCAAAATCCTGCTTGTAAAAAATTCCAAGCCTCTATGTTTTGACATAAAGGTTGAGATAACCTATTATCTTCAAATCTAAAAGACTGTATTTGCTTCCGCATGCACATCTGATGGGTGTGAAGGTGCCCAGGTTTTTGGACACAGGCTTGTCAATGCCCAGCTCTTACACAAGCATCCTCCTGAGACTATGAGAGAAGAGTAGGGGAAACTATTTCAGATGTGCCTTGGGGTTATACGTATGTTGTGTGACCAGCAGGTGGAGGGGGGAAGGACAGCAGGTGGAGGGAGGTCATTCTGCCCCTCTGCTCTGCCCTGGGGAGGCCCCAGCTGGAGCACTGGGTCCAGTTCTGGGCTCCCCAGTTCCAGAAGGACAGGGAACTGCTGGAGAGGGGACAGAAGAGGCTACAGAGATGATGAGGGGCCTGGAGCATCTCTCTGATGAGGAAAGGCTGAGGGACTTGGGTCTTTTTAGTCTGGAGAAGAGAAGGCTGAGGGGGGATCTGATCAACACTCATAAATACTTCAAGGGTGGGTGTCAGGAGGATGGGGCCAGTCTTGTTTCAGTGGTGCCCAGGGACAGGACAAGAGGGAATGGGCACAAACCTGAACATAAGAAGTTCCATCTAAACACAAGGAGGAACTTCTTTGCTGTGAGGGTGGCAGAGCCCTGGCAGAGGCTGCCCAGAGAGGTGGTGGAGTCTCCTTCTCTGGAGACATTCAAACCCCACCTGGCCACGTTCCTGTGCAACCTGCTCTGGGTGGACCTGCTCTGGCAGGGGGTTGGACTGGATGATCTCCAGAGGTCCCTTCCAACCCCATAGCATTCTGGGATTCTGTATGTTGCTCATTGCATCACTGCCCAGCTACCCGCAGTGACCACAGAGAAGTTGATCTCAGAACTGGAAGCACTACAAACGTGCCCGTGTAGTGCTGGGGTTAATACAGCCAGACGGCCCGAGCTGGACGGTACCCTGAGCTGATGGCTCTGGACAGTGCCACATTTCCTGTGACCTCATCCCAGAACATTCGGAATTAGTGCTGCAATTTTTAAAACGGTGCTTCATGGTGAACATGGCTGAGGGCCACAATTCCCATTTTCAAAAGGAAACTGATGTCAGAAAATGGATGCTCCACAGCATTAAAATCCCCAAATGCCTGAGACACGTGGAAAATGAGATTTGAACTGAACTTCATAGGTACCTTTTGAAAAAATCTTCCTATCTATATTCTCCATCTAAAATTGAAAAAATAGTATACGGATGAGGCAGAAGACAAAGCAGTGAGACAAAACCTGCTTCCCAAATAAACAGAAAGAGTTGCTAGCTTGCTTTTTTTAAAAACTTAATTTTGGAGCACATCAGCCCAAATAAACTAACTTAAGTGTATCCTACACGGCTTCTGGATTTTACTTACAAAAGGAAATGGTGTGACTGGTGGTATATTTTAAACCTGTTTGTTGACGAAGCGTTACTGTCTGCTATTGCAGTAACCATCCAAAAGCTTATTAAACAAGTTGTTCAGAAATAGTTAAAGATAAGGTAATTGGTCCTTTTTTCTGTGCGTGTTCATGCATGCTGGAACAAATAAAACAACATTATTTTTTTCATGTTGTACCTCCTAATAAAAGAATAAATACATTTTTTACAATCTCTCTTTTTATGCAAGGGCAGGTACTATTTGGCAGACATCAAATAGGAGTGAGTAAATTTGAACAACGTGCCTAAATAGTTCATAAGCAGAAGCAGAACAACAAAGACTTTGGATTGCCAAAAAGCAAACGGTTTATAAGAACCTCCTGGTGCCACTTGCAGATCAAATCATTTGAGTTCACAGAAAACAGATGACTTTCAAAGATTTCCAATTTGTAGATGTACAGCTGAAAAGCATCGGCGCCAAAAATACTTTTAACTTACTATTTTTACAAGCATATTGCAGAGTAAATGCAAATCCGATAAAAAGATGGGGGACGGGAAGAAAGTGCCTCCTTGGAAAAGAAAAGCCATACCTAGAGCTTTGGTTTTGTCCTTAGAGTCTTCCAATCGTGCTGCTGGTATCAGTTTTCTTTAAATAAATGCAGCCAGAGGCTTTGCACCCTAAACAAGCTAAGCAACACAACCCTGAAGAAAGGAAAAGTTTCTTTGTATATGCCTTGAAATCCATCACTTACACTAATCTCAGTAAAAACAGCAATTCAAGATGTAGAGTTTAAAGTACTGCTCGGAATAGTACGTTGCACAGTTCAATGCCGGTCCTGCTTCTGATAACTTTTTTTTAATGGAATAGCAATTAAAACATCTAACAAGCAGGTTTGTACCTCACTTTATTAGATGACTGGGAACAATTCCTCTCTCTTTTATGGCTAAACAGCATGCTGCATGGAGTTGAGGGACGAAATTGGACAATGCTGTCAAAAAATGCCTGTGAAAGGCATTTGTCAAAGGCACCTTTCAAAGTCTGGCAAGAGGAAGAGAGTTGTTGGCTTCTACACTAATGCCTCCATTGATGCCATCACCCGCGAAGCTCAAACCAAGTAATGTAATGGTGAAATTCTGCAAAATACAAGTATTAGCAGAGCATGGGGGGGAATTTTGAAGACCCCACAGTCACCTTCTCTTCCAATTCTCTTCTCTTCCACTGTGAATAATATCAGAAGAGTATCTCTTGTAAGAAAGGTTGCTTCCCTGCCTACTAGACATCTTTCTTTTCATTAACACAGACTGTCACAAATAAATAACTAGATTTTAGTGACTCTGAAAGACTCCAGACAACTAAGAAAAACAAATTAATAGGTAAAATATGCTGTCAATTTTCTTAAAAAAAAAAAATTTCATTAAAAGAGATTAATGATCTTAAAAGATACGTGAAAGATTTTTCAAAGTGTGGAAACTAACCCTTTTAAATGGAAAAGCTGTACCCTTAAAATGAAAAATGTCTATAAATGCAGTGTAGATGTATGTACTCATCTACACATTTAAAATCATTCTTACTATTTCTACAAAAGCCTTACAATCTAACACCTTGATTTCAAAGCTCAACATCCATAAAATATTTATGATACACTTTAATGAGATTATAACATACTGCCTACATCAAGCAGCTGGAATTTAAAAAAAAAACCAACACACCACCACCACAAACAACACCTAAAACCTTTAAAAGCAGGCAGCCCGTGAGCTGAGCATCAATCCCTGTTGGTTCAGAATGTGTGGAACAGCTGTTCCACACAAGCGTATTGCAGCGAAGTCTTTTATTTCTTCATGCATCCTCTCCCCTAGGTCTGTATGTCACCAGTCTGTAGCTATTGGCCTTTGCTCTGGTTCCCAGTCACCAGCAGGAAAAGAAGTTCACCAGTTCATTCTATTGCTGCCTTCAGCGTGTGACAGGTGAGAAGTCCCTGCCTAGGTACAGATAGGAAAATAACAGCCCAGAGACCTGTCTGTTGTTTTTCAAGACTTCAGAGAAACAGAAATGGCAGCATCTCTGTGTGCCTTATTCATGACATAGTGAGTGGGTGGCAAGAGCTTTTACCTTCTACCTTTTGCCCTTCCAGTGCTCTGGAACGCAAAGAGGCATGGCACAGAAATCAAAATGAGCTTATTTTGAAGGAAATAGGAAAAAAAGAAGCAGAGGAAAAAAGAAACGGGAAAAAAAGAAACAGGAAGTCACAGAATCACAGAATGCTACGGGGTTGGAAGGGACCTCTGGAGATCATCTAGTCCAACCCCCTGCCAGAGCAGGGCCACCCAGAGCAGGTCCCACAGGAACGTGTCCAGGTGGGGTTTGAATGTCTCCAGAGAAGGAGACTCCACCACCTCCCTGGGCAGCCTCTGCCAGGGCTCTGCCACCCTCACAGGAAACAAGTTCCTCCTTGTTTTTAGATGGAACTTCTTATGTTCAAGTTTGTGCCCATTTCCTCTTGTCCTGTCCCTGGGCACCACTAAAAAAAGACTGGCCCCATCCTCCTGACACCCACCCTTGAAGCATTTATAGGCATTGATCAGATCCCCCCTCAGCCTTCTCTTCTCCAGACTAAAAAGACCCAAGTCCCTCAGCCTTTGCTCATCAGAGAGATGCTCCAGGCCCCTCATCATCTTTGTAGCCTCTGCTGTCCCCTCTCCAGCAGCTCCCTGTCCTTCTGGAACTGGGGAGCCCAGAACTGGACCCAGTGCTCCAGCTGGGGCCTCCCCAGGGCAGAGCAGAGGGGCAGGATGACCTCCCTCCACCTGCTGCTCACACTCTTCCTCATGCCCCCAGGATGCCATTGGCCTTCTTGGCCACCAGGGCCCATTGCTGGCTCATGGGCATCCTGTTGTCCACCAGGACTCCCAGGTCTTTCTCCTCAGAGCTGCTCTCCAGCAGGTCACCCCCAACCTGTCCTGGTGCAGGGGGTTATTCCTCCCCAGGTGCAGCACCCGACACTTGCCCTGGTTGAATTTCACCAGGTTCCTCTCGGCCCAACTCTCCAGCCTGTCCAGGTCTCACTGCATGGTGGCACAGCCTCCTGGTGTGTCAGCCACCCCTCAAAGTTTTCCTTTCCCAAGTCCCAGGTCTTTTAAAGTATATTATAGAATCAGAGTTAGTAGTTCTTTATCCAGGAAAAAAACCTGGATCATTATGTTGCTTCATTAAAGGTCCAGACAGACTTCTTACATAAATTATTTTAAACGTCACAGAAATCAGTGAAAATATTTAAACTGATCTCAGTGGCCTTCAGGTAACTGAAAGCAATGACAGACCCCATTTTCAGTTATTCTGAATTCACTGATCCTTTTGAAATGACAGTGCCTTCCCACAGTTCCAGCTGGAGTATTACAGCAGCGCTGGCAGCAGCGACGCCCTCTCCCCACTCTTTGGGGAGGAACCCCTGCCCCTCTAGCACTTCAAGTCCCAAAGCAGCCTGGCCCCCACTTACCACAGTCCCCCCTCAGCATTGTATCCCGCTCCTATTCAAAGGCCGTACAAAAGAACACATCTAAGAGGATCACAGGTCAGCACCACAAGTACTTCTTTCTTCTAGATGCACGCAGGATTCGAAAACATACACTTAACTCACCAGTAACTTACATCAGGATGCCACTGGGGGCTCCGCGTCGCTTGGGGTAGGGGAGCAGAGGGAGAAGAAAGCAGAAAACCGTTCCCCAACTAGTATTTGGTGTCAGCGAACGGGACAAAATTAGACCCAAATCAGGACAGCCAGCGGGAAGAGCAGGCAGAAGGCTACGCATATCACATGCAGAGCTAAACTCAGCCGCAATCCATGCACTGCCCTCAACTGCATCTTCTCCCACGCGCACTCCTATTTCCAAGTGACTCCGCAAAACACAAGAAGTAACATAATTACAAAAGAAGAGGTATTACAGCAGAAAATATTTTAAAAAATTAAAAGTACCAGGTTACTTCTGTATATTGTTCACTGTAATGCACAATACAGGCAGAAAATTCCCTTTCATTTTCAGTGCCTGCGAAGAAGAGAACAAAGGCAACAGTAGATAGAGCTAAAAAATTTTTAGAAAGAGTAAGATTTTTAACATAACCTGACTAAATATGAGTTGCAAAAGAGTAAGGCCAAATAAAACTCTTCTCCTGTTCCGTTTAGTTCATTCCATAGTTTTTAAAAAACAAATACAGCTTTTCTCTGATGGAAAATGTGTTTCCCACCAGAATTCTATATATTTTTGCCATGGCCTTCAAAAATAAGGAACAAAAAATTGAGAAAACGATACAACTTTTTTAAAACAATAGTATTAGGAATACTTCAATTCTCTGAAATACTGAAGTGTCAGGTGAAAAAAATAAGATATACTTAAAGATATCTGTAAATATTATTCTGTTAGAGAGTTTTTTCCTGTGCCTTCTGCATAGTAGATTATTCCTAATTGCAAAAATGGAACAGGGGAAAAGAGGCTAAAACATCAAGGAGCTGCAGGGATTTGCAGGAGAGAGAGATTAAAAATCAAACCGTCTGGTAATGAATGGCTAAAACTGAAAACAGATCACAGATACCTTGAAAAGAGAGACTTTAAAACATGTACAAAACTACCAGAAGCAATAACAAAGCCATGGAAGTAGGAGGATGACTGCATAAGGATGCACTATGGACTAGTTTATTACTTAAAAATGTAATTTAAAGAAACAATTCAGAACTGTTGAGGAGAAAGAGGAAGATTAATTACAGGTCTTTAACGAATAATTGTTTTCTGATTCTAAGCCCTCGCCTTCAGAATAAAAGTTGCAATACTTTTAATTGGATCTTTTAAACCCGTACAAGCTTATAACACAGATTAATTTAGATCACTTTTAACTTAGGTGACGTCCCATTGACTCAACGTCTAACCTAATCTAAGCAGTGGTCAAACCTTCCGAAATGTCACTGGGAGTGAGTACTAATTTAAATAGGTTTTTTTTTATTTCTCAGAGACAGCTTTTTACGTTTCAACTTGTACCATTGCACAATAACGATTGCTAATGATGTATTTAAGCTGCACTTGTAGTCAGAAGCCGGACATACAGAAATGACAAGTTCTTACTGCATGAAGGTTCTTCTGTGCACACCATTCACCGCTGCCTTTAGGGGGGAAGTTACGATTTTTACTGCTAAACAAAACCCAGGCAAGGAAGGTAAGAAGAGGTAATAGCTGGATAAGGTTTTCCAGCAAGCTTCACAATAAAACCAACATACAGTCCCAAATGAAAATATAATTTTGTTATCTCATATAACTACATACCATTAATGAAGATAAGCGGGTTGCACACAGATCTGCAAAAGTGTCCTGCAGATCTGATGATCTTACACGAGCCAAACGGAACTCAGTTTTGAATTCAGGTATCAGATTCGAGTTCTACTCATGAAATATGCATTCTTAATATCAACTACACACAGCGGTGGAACCATACTTGTCATTGCTTCAGCCATGTTTTAGAGAAAACGTCTCTCAGAAACAGAAATCACAAGCAAACAAACAAACAAAATACACTGGACTTTTTCCAGGAAATACCTTTGAAGTGTTTTCTTGCAGAGCTTTGCCATGAGAGTCTATCAAGTACAGGCCTTTAGCAAACTGGACTCCTTGAATGTATACCCACTCGGTGGAGGGTGGGATGAGACCTAGATAATAATCCAATTACTGTTACATATGGCTGCTGATTGGCAGTAAGGGATGAAAACAAGAGCCAAATCCCTCCTGGAATAAACCACAGACTCCTGATGTTTTATTAGAGCACCACATTAACCCCATGAGTAGGTGGAAAGCCAAGTGCACAAGAGAAGACATTTACTAGACAACATAAGAGTATCTAAAATCTAATCTATCAACATACCAAGTGATCATCAAGGACAAGTTTGATTTAAGAATCAGCTGTGTGATTTGCAGAAATGTCACACGAATATAGTCCTGTGCCCAATGTCCTCTGTGCACTATGATATTACTTCTACTTGCCAGCTATACCTTACCACAGCTTCCCGGCTTACGGAGCAGAGAGGTCAGTTGGAAATTAAACTGACCATTGGCCACCCAGGAACAGTGAGTGATTGCACAGCCTGATGTTCAGGGCACTGCCCAAAAGCTTCTGTTCCATTCCAATCTGTAATGTAGCTTAGAGAAAGACGCCTCTCTTGATGCAGTGCTCATTTCACAGAACCACAGAATCACATGGGGTTGGATGGGACCTCTGGAGATCATCCAGTCCAACCCCCTGCCAGAGCAGGTCCACCCAGAGAAGGCTGCACAGGAACGTGGCCAGGTGGGGTTTGAATGTCTCCAGAGAAGGAGACTCCACCACCTCCCTGGGCAGCCTCTGCCAGGGCTCTGCCACCCTCACAGCAAAGAAGTTCCTCCCCATGTTTAGGTGGAACTTCTTATGTTCCAGTTTGTGCCTGTTACCTCTTGTCCTGTCCCGGGGCACCACTAAAAAAAGACTGGCCCCATCCTCCTGACACCCACCCTTGAAGGATTTATAAGCATTGATCAGATCCCCCCTCAGCCTTCTCTTCTCCAGACTAAAAAGACCCAAGTCCCTCAGCCTTTCCTCATCAAAGAGATGCTCCAGGCCCCTCATCATCTTTGTAGCCCTCTTCTGTCCCCTCTCCAGCAGTTCCCTGTCCTTCTGGAACCGGGGAGCCCAGAACTGGACCCAGTGCTCCAGCTGGGGCCTCCCCAGGGCAGAGCAGAGGGGCAGGATGACCTCCCTCCACCTGCTGCTCACACTCTAACTCATACCCCCAGGATGCCATTGGCCTTCTTGGCCACAAGGGCCCATTGCTGGCTCATGGGCATCCTGTTGTCCACCAGGACTCCCAGGTCTTTCTCCTCAGAGCTGCTCTCCAGCAGGCCACCCCCAACCTGTCCTGGTGCAGGGGGTTATTTCTCCTCAGATGCAGCACTCAACACTTGCCTTTATTGAAGTTCATCAGATTCCTCTCTGCCCAACTCTCCTGCCTGCCCGGGTCTCTCTTTCCCTGCTCCGGCCCATTCCATCACCCCAGCAGTAACGCCTTCCCACCTAAGAATACCTGCTTGTGTCATTAAAGTGATTTTAGATTTCTCTGTTGTTGTTGCTGTTCTATTAAAAATACTAATCTTGTTTTAATAAACAACTTCAATGTTCATGTTGTAATGTAAAAGTTCAGTGTAATGTAAAGTTTTAATATTAAAATTATCAAGAGAATGTTAATTTACTGAAAAGGCTGACACAACTGATTATCAATCTGGGGTGATAATAGCACTAAATTGTTATTAGAAATGGCCACTCATGCTTTCCTCTTCTGTCCAGAAAAATAATTCTCATTACCCTTTATGCTGATACTGTAATTTAAAATATGAAGTCTAAGAAAGGTGCACTTTGTGTTTTACAGCATACCACGATGCTCCAAATACAGCTGTGACACTATCTAAAAGAATACCACATCCTGAGTCAGAGTGGAGAGATCCATTTGCACGCTCATACCTACCCCACAGGGCTGCTGGATGCACAGCGGCTTTAAACAATGTCAGTGTGTGCTGAGTGACACAAAATGCTGCTAATGCAACCATTACAGCCAACAGCAGCTGGACCCATTTTCTACCAGTTTTCCTGAAGACCTGCAATTGTTCTGTCAGGAATTTGTATCGATATTTGACCACAAGTGCATCAGAGAGACATCCACTAACTCGTGGTACAATGGTTTGCTGTTTACTGGTGCAGTACCTTGCTTGGAAATCCCGCTTGGTTCTCACTTATCTCATCTCATTCCTTTGCTCAAACTCCCATCAGTGCCTAATGCCCATCAAAAACTTCTCTTGTCGTTACTCTGATTTACTTGAGGCATGCACTAGTCCCAAGAATCTTTTGGAAAAACGCCGGGGAGTGACAGTCAAGAGCACCTCATTCTGAACAATAGCTCCGATACGTTTTACCACTGTTTTTTGCTTAGCAAACCAATGACAAATACTGTTTTGTTTTCCATGCTAAAATCAAATGCATTCCCTTTTCCTTTCCTGTAATCCCCAGCTACGCATAATGACTTTTACAAATTTCAATTCCCACTTTTTTGATAATTGTTATATTTCATGGAATTAACTAAATTCCTTTTCTAGCAGTCCAGGTTTTGAATGCCCTAGGAAGAAAAGGCATCGTCGTTACCTCAGAAGCATTCACCTTCACTCTAATGAGCTGATCTAATCTACTGTGCAATGTTCTGTAAGCATAAAGGTACACAACTGACTGACGGCTGGGCAAAGCAGGAACTTCTAAAAATCAAGAATACTCTTAAAGAATATCTAAGTATTTCTTAAATTGCTGCCATGAGTAACCCTTTAACAAAGCAGACGGTTATTTTACTGGCACCAAACAAGAAAACTGAAGGTTTTGACAAATATGAATCTAGGACTGGCATACTAATTTGAAGGTAACTCTCAATGCCAACTTTCATCTAGCAACTGTCTTACAGGGGTTTGGAATGATGTTAAAATCACAGCAGTAAATAACTAATGTAATGTAACAGTCTGACTGCTCAGGCTAGTTTCTGGTTCTATATGATCACAGAACAGTAGTCAATTGTGCTCAAAACAGTGAGGTGAAAAAAAAAATCCTTTTTTTTTTTTGGCTGGATAACACAGCCTGCATAATGCTTGTTGTTCAATTAAGAGGTAATTTTACTGGAGTAGAGGACTGCCTTCTGCAGTGAATAAGTACTGAGAAATACCTACATTAAAACTGTATTACAATCACTTTGTGTTATACCAAGTGTTTTTGAAAATTCCTCATTTTATCCGGTGGATGCCAGTACAGCAGAGGACAGCAAAAGAAGAAAGAGAATGGAAAGATGCCAGGAGGTGGAAATACAGTGTGCTTCCTCCAATCAGGGGCTAATTAATTCATGTAAGCAGAGTGTCTATAAATAAGCAGCAGCTACATGAAACAGCTGATTTCCTTTAATGATGCTTCATTTTTCTAAATGTTTATTACAAACTAATAGCAATCTGGCAAGCTGACTGGCTCACATTAATGTCACCGTGTCACACTTACAGCAAAGCCATTTCATGTGAGACAAGGATCACATTTGTAGCAAAGCCATTTCCTGTGGAGCATAAATTACAATCCCCAGTATGGATTTGAAAGGTGAAAACCAAAATAAATGCAGAGGTTTTTGAACACCCCCCAAAAATCTAAATAACTTATGCAGTTATTATTATTATTAGCTTCATTGCCATTCCCATTTCACAGAGCTAAAACAGAAGATGACATTTGCACAAAGACATTCATCCAAAGTCCAAGGAAGACTTTGAAAAATCAAGTTTCTCAAATCAAGGACCTCCAGTTCAGTCAAACCAATTTGTTTTCCTCCATTATCACTTCCTTACCAGTTTTTGAAGTAATTTGGTTTTAGGTTTACACTTCTAAAATGTTTTTTATCACTCTACCAATTAGTTATCTTAAAGAATGTTTGGTAAACGGCAATCTGGCATTTTTGTTTAACGCACTAAAATAAATTAAACTCAAAATGGTCCCACATATGCTCTCTGTCTGACCTTCACTTTCATGAGGAATTAACTGTTCTGGAAACTAATCTATTTGACTGGGGCATTCATACTTAGAAATTTGTACTGCTTGCCAAAGGTCAGCTCTGATCATCTCTCTCCACTCTAATGCTGCCCTCTTTCTGTGTAAATGTTATGCCTTATTCCCTGAATAAATCTTGCAGGCCATGTTTACTGCTGCTGTTTGTTTCAAGCAAACATCAATCTTACAGCCATGATTAGAATTTTTCAGGAGTTTCCTGATTCCATCTTAGAGGAGCTAAAATTGGACTTCTCAAAGCTCAGCAGACATATAGAAGCAATTCATCTGATTTTCCTCCTTCCATAGAAAGCCTTGCACGTTTCCCAAGGACCGTTGATAACCCTCTTCAGATCCTCTGCACAGAGAATGAATAATTTCCTAAAAAATAAACTGTTCCTTGGAATCCATAAGTACACACAATTTGCACTCGCAGAATTAACAGACTCTAAGGGACTGATACATTCTTCCGCTGGTGTTTCCATAGGACAGCAGAATCGTTAAATGCAAGCACAAAACCATAAAGGGAATCAGCAGCTATTAGCAAAACAGCAAGAACCTTGACTATTCAGAATTATTTAAACCCTTCCTTGCTTCATCGCAGAGCACAGCGACAGTACTCACAAAACCAACTACTGTAGGTTCTCTACATTAGACCGTGAAGACCATTCTTAGATAGCCCAAGTGATGTCCATGGGACAGCTTCTGCAAACCTGCTCTGCAGTCTTTGTGGATGGGGAAGGGGAAAGAATGCTGTCAGGTGCCAGTATGTGCACGCACACACACACACTGCATGCGGGTACTGATTTATACCCAGTATTTCACACTGAACCCCCCTAACTTAAAAATGGACATACTCCAATCAAAGACAGAGCTGCAGCTATAGCTCTGAACTACAATACTCCTACGAGCAAATCCAACTTCTTAGATATGGATGGATAACAAACTCTCCAGTATTTTTAATCAGCTCATTCCAGCAACAAGTATTCTCTGTTCTGGGTCACATAATACACAACTGTGCAGATGTACAAATATCAGGCCAACTATTCAAACATTGTCTACCTGAGACTTACACCCAAAGGTGATATTTAACAATTATGGTGGCTACAGGCAAGATTATGCCTTAGATAAGCTTGTAACTAAGTGAGTTCAGGGAGGGCTGAACATTTACAGTAGAAGGAAAATTTTGATATTATGTGCTTAGTTGTGCCCAACATTTATTTTCACAGCTGGGCATACACGTCCTGATGATTTTAATTGCTGATTCAAAATAAACAAGAGCCAGAACACAAGAACACTGAGAGACATCTCCTCTTCGTATTTTAGCCATATTTTTTTCTTCATATGAAAGGACTATTTTTGCATATGAACATAGGATCTCATGCATCTGAGAAGCGAGAATCAAAATTAAAAGTCCTTTTCCTGACAAATTTAGACAAGATGCTTTACTACCAGCAGTTTATGAGTTATTTGCTCTTCCATCGCTGCAGATTTTCTTTGCTCTTCCTTCCATAATTAAATAAATATTCACAGAGATAGGAAAACCATAGAGGCTGGTAGTCCAGAAATTCAGCAGGGCTGTGGCGTATGTCAGGACTGTATTGTTTGTATACAAACACAGAACAATTTAAAATGGGAATTCATCAGTCAGAGAGGGTCTTGTTATGCCAGAGCTTTGCCCTGGATATGCTGGTTGTGTGGATATGCACACACGGACTGACATGGACTTTACAAATGCTGGTATTAAACATACACTTTGTATTACACATCCATGAAAGGGGGAGGCTCAATATGCCATTACGCTTTGGGACACATCAAAATTTCAGAGTTTTCAAATATGTGCACACAAACGTGCATATATACCATGTTTTGATCATAATATATGCATAAAAGTAATTACACACAAAACTACTCTCGTGCCTATTTGTAGAGTACACTGTATGAAGTGGATTAATTTAGATAATATAGTTTCTTGAATTGATACAAACCTTATTTGTGTCTTCATTAGAATATTATCAGTGCAACTACAACAGTGCCATATTAGTGCCAGCATGTACACTGCTATAACCTAGAAAAGTCCTTAGCTGTGTATGAGGAATCTCAGAGGAACCAAATATTCCATATTCATGTCTATGTGTCATCTTAATGAATCCAAATATATTCTGAAGGGGAAACATTTACCCAAGCACAACAAATGTATTATTTTCTTGAATATAGACTTTGCTCAATATACCTTCCAGAAACCCTCTACCAAACTCATTTATGCCTTAAAACTTGAGAAGTTAAATGAAGTTACAGGTATTATTTTCAGAGCCAAGGAGACTACAAAACCTAGCAAACTTGAAGCTTAATTATCTGAGTTTCAAATTCACTGTTTGAGAGTATATTAAAAAAAAAAAAAGAAATAGCCACTTCCTGTAATGGAGAGACACTAAAGTTGAATTATTCTGCTTGAATAGCTTTATAGCCTTCATCACCTTCATTCTGATCTGTAGGAATATTCATTCTCATAAGATTTTAGCCTAGGAAAACAGATTCATGTTCTACTTTTTCATAGGCCTGACCTTGTTTATAGTCCGTGCTTTTTTCCCATTTAACCTTGTTGTTGTGGATAGCTGTAAAATGTATGCTGTACTTTTAACAGAAAGAGTGAGTTACTAATGTTAACACTATTTTCCTGTCAATGAAAAAACATTATTAACATTAATCTTGTCTCCTCGCAAAATCTTATTAAACAGTATTCTAACTTACACTGAGATAAATTGCTCCCTTTACTGTCTGAATCCTGAAATATTAATGAAGGGCATAATACATAAGTAATTTTTTATTACGGTCTGTGAACCGTAGCGTTGTGGTATGTGTACCAGCTGAGCATCTGGCCAAATAGTCAGCATCAGTCATTACTGAATTTTTCAACCTGTAATTCAATGGAAAATTTCAGCTAGTCAAAAAAGCTAAAGTACAATTTTAAACAAGGATCTTGCTAATTCCCCAACCCCACAGGAAGAGAAGCACGCAGTAATTTAAGATCACATAATGTCAAAAATAACTAAAACCAACAACAACAAAGTAATTAATAAAGACCGGTTTCAGCACATCCTGTGTCCCAGTTTACCATTTACATTTACATCCTTCTCCACTTCTTTGGCAGCATAATGCAGCCTAATAAGAGGCAAAATTATACCTACTGATAGAATTGCAGTGATATAATTTGTGTAATACAAAGGTGGAAAACCCAAAAACTTCCTTAAATCACCCAGGTGTTTAAAGAGATCTGAGTGATTTATCCTCAATATGTCAAGAAGTGAGGAGCAAAGAGGACAAACATCATGACCACACCAATTTGTGTTGGTGCTTGTGAGGATCTCCTGCCTGGGCCATCAGCCACTACTGAGCAAACCATAACTAAACTGCTGAAAAGCAGAGATGCCCCAGGGGTGTCATTAGAAGATAAGGAAATGAAGGCAAATGGTGAGGTCAGATTCCCAAGGTAAACACCATTCCGTGGGGTATTTCTTACACAAACCTCTAACTGTGCCAAAATAATGAAAAGCAACGCCTGCTGAGGCTGGATCAAGCCTCGGCGTCCTCCCAGGCTCAAGAACTGGGGAAAGTTTCTGCGCCCAGTAATGTACATGTAATCTGGGATCTTCACGGTGCTGCTTCTGCAGAGCCAAGCCGAGGTCTTAACTCAGGAGTCTGTCTTTTTTAGCTGCACGGGAAAATCATTCTTCCAGCTTCCAGTTCAATGCCCGTTCCCGGCCAATATTCCACGTAGAATTTGTGCTGGTTTTCCCACAGAATCAGCATTTTGCTCGCAGTGAGCTTTCAGAGGAGGAGAAAATAAGATTTCTGACTATGAATGCAGCCCTAACCACCAATCAACATTACTATGACTCCTTGCAGCCCAAAAGATAACTGCAGATATCCATGCACAGACACATGCCTTCAGTATCAGGGGTTTGCATGACAGCGTGCACGCCGCTGAATAATGCAAATATGATTAGTCCTTATTCATGTGCTTCAGAAGGTATATATTTATTTCTACAGTAAGACTGAAGATAATGGGAATACTTCTACCATCTATTTCACTAGGAGGTGATTCTGCCCCTCTGCTCTTGTGAGACCCCACCTGGAGTCCTGTGTCCAGCTCCAGAGTCCTCAGCACGGGGAGGACATGGACCTGTTTGAACAGGTCCAGAGGAGGACCATTAAGATGATGAGAGGGCTGGAACATCTCTGCTATGAAGACAGGCTGAGAGAGCTGGGGTTGTTCAGCCCGGAAAGAGAAGGCTCTGGGGAGACCTTGTAACAGCCTTCCAGTACCTGAAGGGGCTACAGGAGAGATGGGGAGGGACTTGTTATCAGGGAGTGTAGTGACAGGATGAGCGGTAGTGGTTTTAAATTGAAAGAGGGGAGATTTAGATGAGACATTAGGAAGAAACTCTTTGCTGTGAGGGTGGTGAGAGCCCGGCCCAGGGTGCCCAGAGAAGCTGTGGCTGCCCCATCCCTGGAGGGGTTCAAGGCCAGGCTGGATGGGGCTTGGAGCAACCTGGTCTGGTGGGAGGTGTCCCTGCCCAGGGCAGGGGGGTGGGACTGGGTGATCTTTAAGGTCCCTTCCAACTCGAACCATTCTATGATTCTACCATGGGACACTTCATATGGCAAATTGAAACTCACTCTTTTAATTCATGTTTCATCTAATTTTTTAAACCACTGTATTTCATTCTCTAGCATAAAGAAACTATATGTTATACAATACCTTCACTATTAGGTTATGTTCCTAAGTTGTGCTTGATTAGCAGTTTCCTCCCTTTAATTAAAAATGTATTTCACTGCTTTAGTTTAGTTCATTTTATGAATTTTCCTTAAGGTGAAGATTTAAATTAGATTTTAGCTCCTCAAATTGTATAGGAAGACAGATTTCTAATTTAAAAACCCTCTAATTACGAACTATTAAATTCTAATATTTGAGCACTTAATTATAAAACACATTTACTGATTCCCCTAAGAACCACGCTGAAACAAATTCGTAAGTAGAACTTAATTGGAAATGTAATATGATTAATAGAAAAACTAGAGATGAAATATGAAGTGGAAATGTGGCTGCTGCCACAGTTACATGCTCATGAAAGAAAATGTAATGCTATAAACAAGAAAAAACGTAATCCTCTCAAGTCAAAAATCCTCTAACGGTGAGCAGAGTCAGAGCCAGTTCTTGACCTGACAGTTCAGCCAAACAGTCTTGCTGAATCTAATAATACTCTGCAAAAAGGGATGAGGTAACTGTGCTCATCAGCAGATGGCAATCATGGGGGACTAACATGGAACCTTAAAGTTCATGAACAAAAGCAGTCTCCTTCACGACAGTAAGAATAATCGATGTCCTTGCTAAAAACATTAATTTTAAGTACTTTTTCTAGATATTCTAGTCATCTTCACATGCAAGCACTTCCAACTTGCTACAACCTGCGTATTTTTAAAACTCAAAATGAAAATATCTCCACAGAGCTGGGAATAAATTGGACACCTGTTGCCACCACAAAAAAGAAAAGCAATCCATAAGAAATTAAAGGAGTAGAATTAGCCTTCCACTTTTGGCAACAGGAATGTTAAATGTGATAATAGTTTAATGATGTTCATCTATCTCCCAGGACACTTAATCCACAAAAATTACCATACAAATTATTCTCCAAGGGTTTGTAATAGAAGGGAAAAAGTGAAGAAGGTTAGTGATAAGGCAGAGAACAAAACGATGGAAAAAAAGCATGTGGTACTTTGCAGGTCCTCCCAGCCTTTCCCTAGCTGGAAAGTCACTAATCTGCTGAATATATCCTCTACCATGTCACCATGGTCTCACACGCTACTGTCACCTTTGGCTTGCAGGGTCTGTGCTAAATCACACACTCTTCTCTTGGCCACCCAAACTTCCTTGACAAACACAAGCTATCCACTTCTCCAAGATTTCTCACTTGGGATTAGCAGAAGTTTGGCAAATGCCAAGGAATTAGTCTCCATGGTAGCTGGTACTAAAAATAGGTTGTCTGTTCAGCCCACGTACTCTTTAGACTAAAGAATTTTCATATGCTCTTTCTCCCCTTTCACCACCCTTCGCTTGATTTCTTTAGCTGAACATAAATCATCTCTCTTTCTCCCTTTCATCCACATTTTTTGCCAACAGTTTAATGGAAGTCTTGGGTGTCATACACAACCAAAATTATAATGCATCCTATTTTAAACCTTTCAGGCAGAGCTTTTCCACTGCATGCTCTTGTCACGCCAACGTTTCAGACAGCCCAAGGGCTGTCACAAGAAGCTCCACAGAGCACATCTTGTCACAAAACTGCATCTGGGAAATAGCCAGCCTCTTTCCTGACATGAGCAGGATGCTACCAGTTGAAAAGGGGCTTTGCTGTCTTCTTCTCCATGTTTTACAGTGCAACTCACCTGAACTCACCAATCACACTGACTGAAAACCGTGGGCCTTTTCCCCTTTTTCTCCATGTTTCCTCAAGCAGCTGAAGAACTTCCATGGAGCTTTTTCCTCTCTGGGGCTCATATAGCAAGTTAAATAAGCCTCTATAAACACTGGCTATCCTTCTGCTAGTAAAGTATGAAACCACTTAAGCTGCATATCAGCTGTCCTTCTGCCAACAAGACTTGAACATGGACTATTGGCTAGTGACTTCAGGAAGAAATTCTTACTTACAGTCTCAAATAACTCGCTGTAGGAGCATGGAGCTTGGTGAGAGCAAGGACTCAAATATTTACTCAACCCCTTGACCTCTGGCTACGCATTTTGTTCAGAAACAGAAAACGCGTTTCATAATTAGAAAACTGCATCTGTCATCCTACTGACCGCAAGTAGGCTTCTGGAGAACACTGACAACTGAGATAACTGCAGTTTGTCTGCTTGGTGGTCATTATAACATAGCTTTGATCAACATATCCTAAACCTCCCAGGACAATTTCGGACAGCAGGACTGTTGCTTGAAGGATTAAATCAGGTGTTGACAGTATTGCATCTTTTCTGTTTGAGTCTAGCCCTATTGTATCATTTTCCAATAATCTGATCATAAGAAATAAGTTTACTGGGGTTTTTTTCATGCCAAAAACCATTAAACTGAGTTCTACTGAGAGGGCAATTCCTGTTTTAATTTTATGCATGGGCACTTTTTCTTACGGTTTCAAAAAAAATTCACAGTTCTTTTTAGAGAGAGCAAAATGAGCAAAAGTTTTGCGTTTCTTTGCTAGAAATAGATTAATTTTTCTTCAGAACCTCATGCACCAGCAGGCAAGTCAGACAACGTTTGGAACAAATTGCTGGCGTGTACTACTTATCTCATATATCTTTCACACTACTAGTTCCATTATGAGGAATAATAAAATGAAGCAAAAGAGCTCAGGTAATAAGCAATCCATTGATTTGATGTTAGTTCTCACAGGATGTTAGTTAAGTGTGATGTCTGTGAAGATGAGAATTGCAAAGTTCTTGCTCTTGAGCGTCATTACCAGAGACAGATGCTCTTGGGAGTGGCATGTAGTGACAGTGTTTATTCAGACAAATCTAGGGTTACAATTACACCTTAACTGTGCAAGAGCATAATGCTATTTCACACCAATTCTAATATAGAGTATTAATTATATTAAACACAACTGTAATTATTACAGAGTAGCAATCCATCTTCTCATAACTGTTCAATTAATTTGTGCAGACAAAAAAGTTGTGTTACATTAATCTCTTTTTGAAAGAAGATTATGCTATGCCAGCTCCACTGAAACACGCCTGCATGTGTCTGGAGAGACTTCTGTTACTACAACAAAAGTAGTCTTGGATGTTGAAATGTAAAATTGGTAATAGAAAAAAGGTGCTATGAAGTTAAAACACTGGAAGACCCAGACCAAATTCTGTTGTCTATTTCTAAACCTCTGTTCCACTCTGCGTTATTCAGAATGGCTGTTAAACTAACCACAACAAATCACTCTATTCACAGTGTCATCCCTGCAGAGAGACTCGGCAACCTCGAGCAAAAGCTGAATTACACAGCGCAATTATCAGAAATGGTCTAGATGCAGTGGAAAAACCCTTGGCCCATTCACAAAAACTGCCTGAAGAAGAACAGTCTAGATGAGTCTAAAGGAATCCTGCTATGGCTGTACCACAGATGTGCTGTTTTCAGCACTCTTACCTCCCTCACATCTACCTTGGAATCAATGCCAAGAGGCATTAATTAATGCCAAGGGCCACTTTCAGTTGGAGAGTTAGAATTCAGAGCAAAAAGGAATTACTAAAAAGTAGGCAGTTATGATCACAAAGGCTTCATGTAGATTAAAGGGTTTATCTTGTCCCATCTTTAAGGTATTGTAAATTACTTGGTATTCAGTGTTCACCAGATTTGTCCATGTGGGCGATTACAGCAAAACCACAAAATACATGAATTCCATTACTGTTTAAGGCCATTTTCTCAATGAAATAGGGAATTTCATATATATTCACAATAAAGTATACAAAGAATTACTAAAAAAACACCTTTCTTTTGCTACTATCTTGAGTCTAATAATACCAACACTGCACTGATGAGTAGAATGATTTCGTTATGCTGAAGGCCTATTTGAATAGCTATACTTTCAAGAAAGACTAGTTTCA
Source organism: Calidris pygmaea (assembly GCA_003697955.1). Classification (NCBI taxonomy): domain Eukaryota; kingdom Metazoa; phylum Chordata; class Aves; order Charadriiformes; family Scolopacidae; genus Calidris; species Calidris pygmaea. Next base: position 306,364 of record QJSC01015141.1, on the reverse strand, counting down.
TTACAAAAATGTTATGATGGAAGCATTTTTTTCTGAGCAAAGCAGCAAAATGAACATATAAGAAAGACTTTAACAAAATTACATCTTGTGAAAAAAAAGTTTGATTCTCCGTACAGTGTTTTTATAAAGAGATGATTCAGTTGGGAAAGCCCACCGATAGGTAAGCCTACAAGGGCTGTGCAGGATGCTACTGCCTTCTAATAGTTTTACAGAAAACACTACCCAAATCATGGGTAATTCACATTAACTCTGCTACAATAGAGCTTTCCTCTGTAAAAACACAATGAACCATAAACTCTAAGGAAAAAAAAAAAGAATACTTCTTTTTTTTTCAGTTTGCTCCATTTTATTTATCTCCTATGTCTGAACACAGCATGCCAGTGATTTACTCAGTAGTATTCATCAAATAAACAAGCAGTAACAGGAAACTCTAAATATAAATTCACACCATTTTCTGGTCGTTCTTCCTCTGCTTGTCTAACCCACTACTTCAGATATATAAAAAAAAAAACCTGATTGAAACTCTCATGTCTGGGACCCCAGCAACATCTACCACAAAAATACTTACATGTACAGGATATAGGTTTTCTTTAATGCTACTTCATTTTTACCATCCTGTTCCTGAATGCTATATAAGAACTTGTTTCATACAAAAAACGTAGAGCGAGCTGTGACATTTTTTAGCTAGCTCTTTCTATGTGGGGAACAAACAAGCATGAAATTCCAAAACAAGCAAAGAAAAAAAAAGCCACCAACTTTTCAATATATTCTGTCCACGATGTTATGAATCTGGGCATCCAAGTAAAATGTTACTGCAATATGTCTGCCTCCATAAATGCGTTTAACCTTCTAGGCAAAATATGTCCATCACACTTTTTGCCAAAGTATTTCTGGCATTCAGTAGAATAACTACTATATGAAGAAACTGCTTGCTGCTTTAACTCTTTAAGAATAAATAAACAGAAAAGACATGCAAAAGGGCCTTTAAAGGAAAGAACACTGCCAACTTGCTACCTGAATTTCTGCAGTCAGGATTTTCTAAGGGACATTCTTATTTTACCAGATAACTTGCTTAGATTATGATTTACATGAGACCTACAGGAAGGAGAGTTCTCTAACTTGGAAATGCATCTAATCAGCTCCGTGTGCTGGCTGTGCTTAAAAGGCTTAATCCTTTCACAGCCTGTTCGGAGAATGAACTCATTGATAACATCAGGAAGGAGACAGACTGCTGTGCTACTGCCACTGAAGGGTAATACACAGAACCACGCAAGCAATTTCCACCTCATATTAATCTGTGTTCCTTATTGCCCCTTAGTAATTCAACATTATAAAATGCTGCAAAAAATCAACCACAGATGTGGTAACTGCCATTGCTGTGATAGCTATCAGCCAATACGTGTCTAAAACTTTTAGATTTACCTTCACCTACAACCCTGTGCTACAGAAATATGCCTTGGAAAATGTAAGAAGAGACTAGACAGCTGTAAAACACTGAAGAATAAGGCTTACAAAGTAGCAGACCCCATTTTTTCTTCAACCCATATGCTTTTGTTTTCACAGTTTGTGCTTACCTTTACTTTTTTCTCTGTCAGGAGCTGTACAAAAATAAGGACTGGTAGATGAGAGGGGAAAAAGAAAAAAGGTAAGACAGGGAGAATCTGCTTATTTTGTACTATTCTACATCTCCATTAAAAATCTTTCAGAACTTTAATTGAATTAAATCAACAAAAATGTTTTTCTCCATGAAAAAATCAACTGAACTCACAGGCAAGACTCACTGTTACAGCACAGCGAGTGCCAATGATGCTGGGACTTGTAATACATGTAAGTACAAGATCCTACACCCTACATTTACTCCTTGTGCTCTTTGAAAAAGAAAGAAAATAATTAAAAACAAACAAACAAAAAAAACCAAAACAACTTAAAAGTAGATGGAAGTAAAGCAATTCTTTCTGTCTATAGCTGGTTTGCTTACACACGCTAACCATTCCCTGGCTGGTGCTTGTTATATGGGCTCAGTGTTAAAGGAGGACTTCTACAGAATTCCTACATGTAGCTGAGAACTGAGGCCCCAGCAGATGGCCCTAAAATAGATTCGTATCTTGATTTAACATCATCTGAGCTCAATAGCAAAACTGACACCGGGACTCTGTCCGCCTGGTTCCCATGAAATAAAAATTACACCTAGAAGTGCAATTCCTACAGTGATCTGATTGTTGGTTTGGTTTTGCCCCCATAATGCTGCTTGGTCTATTGCTCTTAAAGATCTGTGTTGAAACCCCTTAACAAGGGTTAGCACTTACGCTGTAGCTCTGCAAAGTAAATGTGTTCAAGAAGTCATGAAGGCATCTTTGGGGTTCAAAATAATAAATGATACGAAGACCAGAAAGGCTGCGCAGAGCCATAACTAGCCAACTTCATGTTTCAAAGCAGATAACTCAGCAAACTACACAGGATTTCCCTGCTGATTCGGGGGCTGTTCATTTTGTTTGTTTATTTGTTTGTTAAAATTTGTCAGAAGTTACTTCTATTTCTAAAAGCAAAGGAAAACAGACTGAGTTTATACACAGTATACTGTACACAGATACACACTGCAACAGCTCTGGATTCTGTCCCTTTACACATTGCCAGCACCAACACACTGCATCCATAATTCCACTGAAATCCACAGGGCTGTTTGTGATCATAAAAAATAGTTTTTAAAAATTCATGCATTCAAAAAATATGCATATTTTAGCAATTCTAAAAAAGAAAGAAAGAAAACACCACCCAGCAAAGAAAAAAACCCCTGTACTTACTGAACCCACTGTTACTTCCCTTAGAAACAAACACAGAACACCTCAGGTTATCATCATCTTTCTGCTCCCCCTGTACTTAGCACATCGGGGTTCTGAGACTTTAGGAAAGTAGGTGCTTCCACAGCAGCTACCCAGAGGTTCTGCCTGCCCTGAGGAAAGCAGGTGCTTCCACAGCATCTACCCAGAGGTTCTGCCTGCCCTGAGGAAAGCAGGTGCTTCCACAGCATCTATCCAGAGGTTCTGCCTGCCCTGAGGAAAGCAGGTGCTTCCACAGCATCTACCCAGAGGTTCTGCCTGCCCTGAGGAAAGCAGGTGCTTCCACAGCATCTA
>QJSC01015141.1:244338-288916 GCA_003697955.1 Calidris pygmaea | reverse complement strand
ATGATGAGATATGTTTACGAAAACTTGTCACTCTCCTCTCCTATCTACACTTAGAGTTGGAAACCAAAGCTCACATTTCTGATTGCTCCCACAAATTCTTGCCAGATGCAACCCCAAGTCATTCCGAGAGAACAGATGTCCAAAAGTGATTTCTTTTTACCGATGTTTGTAGTATGTCCCTCAGCCATCACCCATCTCCAGAAGGGCAACACAAAGCAGCAAAACTCAACCTCTTCTGAAGAGGCCGTGACGAGTACAGATTTTATTTCATATGCAACTTCAATAGCCATTTAAGGTGTGAAAGAATTTTACTGAAATACAAAGAGGCTAAAATTCAATAACAAAAAAGCACTCTCTTAGGTCACTAAATGTTTCATGCAGCTGTTGTTCTTACTGCCATGTAATCCTGAGTATCGCAATGTTGACAGAAATAAAGGGAAAAAAAATCACCACGGTCTGAGAACACACTTCTTTGAGTCTATTATACAAAGATGACAGCTGGAGTGACTAATATGCAGCCTTTTTTTACAGTTCTCTTTTAGAGCACACCTGAGGTTGGTTTGTCTGTCACTCAAGCTGTAACTAATTTGTAGTTATTGACTGTTGCACAGTTGCAAAAGAGATCATCTTCTTTAAGTTCCCATTTCTTCTGATCAAACTCAGTTCATATTTTCTGCCACCAACTTGAGTTGTATTGTCCTATACAATGCAGTAAACTAAAGCTCAATGCAAAAGTATGCTAAATTACTCAGCTAAAACTGCCCTTGCACTTTTTTTTTCCTGCTAAAATTATGAAAATGGAGCAAAACACAAACACATAGAGCTATTCATCTATTCAAATCAAAGCCCTTAGTATGCAAACACATCCTTAGGCAAAGCACAGCACAAACAATTCAAAGACAGGGATTCTCCAACGAGGAAATCAAAAAGCATTCCGGTGAATTTAAAAACCCAGAGTTGTTTACTCTATTCAAAATAGTTCGGTCATTTTGCATTCTGCTCAGTGTTCTGAAGCTGGTATTAAGTATACATTGTAAATGGACTTGAAGACATTTTTATAGCAGCCTGCTAAAGAAACAGATGTAAATCTGACAAAAATCAAGGGAGGGAAGAACGGGCCTGGAGAGGGGTAGAATAACCTGCTAAGGAAAGTTACAGAAAACATCCAATCTATCAAACTATCAGCAGGGAGACTGTCAGCATCCAGAAAAACGAAAAGAAAAGAAGTCAATGCTTAAGACTTCTGAATAGCTTTTCAATGCTGCTATGGTATTTTTAGGCTTAAATACAATGGGAACAGATAAATCACCTCATGTTCCATGCTGCTGCCCGTATGTGGGCTAGAAAAGCATGACCCAGGGCCAAGACTTGCAGACTTTGTCAGCCCTCCCTATTGCAGAGATTTCAGGTGCTCTTTAGGACCTCTTGCTTAATTCACACTGAGATTAATTAGAGCTACCACAGGGTGAGACTATTGTTCGCAGGTACTTCTGATATTTCTGAAGACAAACAAGGCCAAATTAAGGCAGGTAGACGATAGTGTCTAATTCCTGATTTCCTCAAGCTATTTGCTTAGTTCACAGTTTTCTTCTTTTAGACCTCTAAATAACAGAGATTCAGACACATATAATGCAATCTCAGCTTTCTGTGTCTAGACAGTCTGCAAAGAGATTTTGATATATCACAGCCTCCAAATATTTCCTGCCCCAATGACCAAAGCAATAAATCTCTGGTACTCTTGTAGCACTCATCAGACTTCCAATGCAAGCTCATGGGTAGTCAATCAATAAGGCACATGTGCAGGAGTTATCTGTCACAAGCAGCTATTTGACAATTAACAGAAACTAGTAATTTGGCCAGCTATTTGACTTCAGTGTGCTGGGAGACAACTGGAGCTACTATTCCGAATGGGAAATACTGAAAAGCTGGCTGTTCTTTTCTGCCCACACGCTATTTCTGGATGGCAAAGAGGACCTGGTTGGTAACCTTAAGAAGAGCGAAACAGCTTTTGTTACCACAAAAAATCCAGTATATATAAATCTCAGCTCTGGTCTCTATGCTAAGATTCCTCTTCCTGCTTCTCTTGGCAGTTCAAAGGAAGCAGAGGTTGTCCAGGGGGTTCATCCTGTACAGGCAGGCTGGGGCCATGGGGGACTGACCCTCTGCAAAGATGTACCTGGGACTCTACAATTCCTCAGTCAAGGGTAGCAAATGATCTTACATTTGGCATATGTCTACACACAGTTAAAATCACCACCACCTCCAAAGACAACAAAAATACCAGTATCATTCTGGATGCCTGGGAAAGTGTCAGCAACGTGCTCCTATGGGACCCTCTAGGGCTGAGTCTGAGAACACAACTGATGGGAGGGCTCCCTAGAGAGTATTAATAGACTCACAGAATAGTTTGCCTTGGAAGTGACCTTTAAAGGCCATCTAGTCCAACTCTTCTGCAATGAGCAGAGACATCTTCAACTAGATCAGGTTGCTCAGAGCCCCATTGAACCTGACCTTGAATGTTTCCAGAGATGGAGCATCTCCCACCTCTCTGAGCAACCTGTGCCAGTGGTTCATCACCCTCATTGTAAAAATAACATTGTCTTTGTTATATCTAGTCTAAATCTTCCCTTTTTTAGTTTAAAGCCCGTTGTCCTATTGAAACAGGCCCTGCTAAAAGCTTTGTCCCCAACTGTTGTGGTTTAGGCCAAATTAGCCTATGACAATGAAAGATGCTTTCCCCCCACTCTCTCGCTCCAGGAGAAAAGGGGGAAGAGATAAAGAGATTTATGGGTTTAGAATGAACTAAACTACTTTAATGAAATATTAATATTAAACTTAAAAAGGAAATAATGAAATAGATACAATACATACAAAACTGTATCAAGCTCCCAGGATGACATTACCGGCAGGCACTGGGGACGTCCCAGACTGGACTCAGGGATGGATGGGAACTGGGTTCCAGCTCTGGAGTCAGGAACACATGGACGTCAGCCACTGAAGACAGAGGGCTGACCCTTTGATCCCTCAGCTTTCATACTGAGCGTGGGGCAGATGGGATGGAATACCCCTGTTGGTCAGGTTTGGGTCACCTCTCCTGTCCGCTCCTCCCTGGAGGTGGGACCCCTCCAGGCTTTTCCATTTCCTGTAGGCTCCCTTTAAGTACTGAAAGACCACACAAGGTCTTTCTGGAGCCTTCCCTTTTCCAGGCTGAACAACCCCAACTCTCTCAGCCTGTCTTCATAGGAGTGGTGCTCCAGCCCTGCTCCAGGTCCATATCTAATATTTTAAGGTAATGCAGAAATTTGAATTGCCAGCAAACAACAAAAATAGGAGCTATATAATAGCACTCGATGGTACAAATTCACCTAAGAAGGTTGGTGGGGGACTGAGCAGACATCACGCTCTCCTCTTACTGTGCCAGGGGACACCTCTGCAGTCTCACACTCAGTATTGCATATCATTACAAGTGTATTACCTCTAAAATAAAGAAAAGGATGCATTTGTGACTCCATATATGACTTATGAAAAATGCCAAGTCTTGGTCTTATTATTCTTGATGTAAAATTATAATAATATAATTAATTAAAGTAGAATTTTCTGGATTAAAACCAGCCTAAGAATATATCTTTTACCAATTATCTTGATCGGTGGATTTCACACCATGTGTAATTACCTACTGAACTGCAGTTATCAACTTTTTGAGTCTTCATTCTATGAACAATCTGATTATGAAGTACTGTTTCAGAACTGCAGCAATGTTATCTATGGATCAGTCTATGATTTACTCTTGAAAAACAAATGTGGTTTTACTGTTCCTCTCTCTATAAAGTTAGTAATAATTTTGTTGGCAATCAGTTAGTTTTGTCGAACTATGAACATCAGAGCACAACACAGGCTGAAACTGTTACATGACCAGAACAGAAACGTAAAAAATACATTTTCTATTTCCATTTTCTCAGCGAAAGTTACTATCTTAGAAGCTTACTGTTCCACCAACAGTGATAACACAGTTTGCCTTGTAGATAAAGCTGAAGAGATGAAAGTTTACAAACAGTTTCTGCAGATGGAAATCTGAACAGGTTAACAGCTAAATACTGTTCCACACCAGCAGACAATGTTTTCTTTGCATTTTTGTTTGCTTTCATCACCAGTTTCTGTAACATGTAGGATACACGTACATGATTTTTCAGTAAAAATTATTGAGCAACAGAACAGAGTCTCCACCAATATTACATAGAAATGATAATATTAATATTAAAATTATTAAATAATCTGACTTGGAAGTAATACCATTCTTCTTTATAGTATGGGTAAATGGCAGAATTTAAAGGCAGGGTAGAAAATAGAGAAGAACTGGGTATTTTTGCAAGACTTACAAAAAAAAGGAAAGGAAGGAAAGCAAGAAATTCTATCTGGTCACGACTCAATTTAAGATGATGTCAGGCATCAATGAACAAAGGGAGATGTCAAGTTTGAAAGAAATCACATAAAAGAAAGAGAAAGAAACTGATGGCAAAACAAATTTAGAAATATATTTTGTGTTTAGTATAGTGAACTTGAGATAGTTTCCCCACAAAGAATGCATGAGCAAAATGAGAACAGAATTAGAATTTGGAAGATTTGCAACCTGCAACAATCATTATTGAAAGCATTATTATTATTTTCTAGAGAGACGGAAGACTTTTATTATGTAATTAGCATTACTCTGTTTTAGGATGCTTTAGATGCACCTCCAACATGTACCAACCTTTCTCAAAGAAGATGAGTGTGAGGCACCCAAGACAGACGTGCCATGAACATCACTTAGAGAGGAACCTACATTCATACGCTTATTTCCGTATTTATTTGCATCCCCTTTAAATCCCAATCAATTACATCAGTTTTGTTCTTCATTATAAATAAACAGGGGAACAGATTTTTGGGAAAAAAAGTGTTAGAGACAACTGATTTCTAAGTATAATATACCAGACAAAATTTAAAACAAATACCGCTGATGGATAATTACAGCAACCTGGTGAGTGTCCAGTAAGAGAGTTTTTACTGCTGTTCCAGTCACACTAACTGTAACACGCCAAATGCATGATACAACACCAATGTCATCCAGTCTGTGTTTCTGGCAGGAGCACTGCTGAAGAGCTACCTGTCACTTAAGCACATTCCTGGGGAGTGCAATAATAAGTAACATGAGGAATTCTGATAAGACACCACGCTCACACATAAAGATTTCGATCAGAAAACTAACGCAACCCGAGTGTCACATGAGAACAGCCAGAGCGTGACGTTTCAGTGGAGGAATAAAGGAACAAGTTTTTCCATTTCTAAGCTGACATTCAAGCTAGTCATGCACATAGTCATATATTATTTCATTCATCACAGATGAGTGAAAAGTTAGAGGAAAAGATCACAGAGGATGGAAATATTTCCATCACCTTCAATAAGGCCTCAAGGTACTTCCTTTTACAGCTGCATTTTGAATACAGGTTCAGATTTACGAAACCAAAAGAATGTTAAAAGAATGTGATTTTAAAGCTGTACAAACTCCTAAGAAGTCAAACCCCATCACTTAGAGTACTCGACTCAACCATGAATTCACCTCACTTGTGCATATACATTATGCAGTTTCTAATGACAGCCTTTCCTCTCTCTCCCAGAAGCCCTGTGCCATTACGTACGTGTGATAAATGAAAAGTTATTAATGATCAGCTGGTCAATATTTGCTGCAAACTGCTAAAACCTGTGATGAACGTGTTAAATCTGTTCATTTGTCTTCAACTTTCAATGGCACTTTTCAGAACAGAGGACTGCTTCATAAGACTTAATCAATCTCTAAAATGGCCGGCAAAATGAAAGATGGTATCACTCCATTTTACCGATAGTTGAGGCATAGACAGACTAAGGAAAAAAATCCTATTAATTTTTACACCCAACTTGATAACTCTAGCAAATGATTTTTCAGAATGTGAGTGCTATATGGTACTTCACCCATTCAAACTAGCATTCCCATTGGCTTCACTTATAAGCACTCAGCATTTCTGCAAGATATTTCTACAAAAATTTCAAGCCGTTACTCTGAAAAATGAGAAGTGCATTTTTTAACTGTTTGCAAGAAGTATGGCTTGAGTAACTACCTAGTGTTACAAAGAGGCATAAAGGCAAGAAGAAAATCCTTAGGGCAATTACTAGATGCAGTATCCATCCACCATCCCGTCTACTATATAATGACCTACCTCAACAGCCCCCTCTTACTCCATGCTATGATTTGAAAAAGCCATAACAATTTATTGCTGTTTAGACAATTACTCTATCACCTGGTGACCCCTCCCCACCTGGGACAGGGAACCGGGGAAAACAAGGAAACGCGAGGGTTGAAATATAAATAGACTTAATAGGATAAGATTAAATAATTAACAATAATACTAAAGATCCAGTATTGATCCCAATACTAATTTAAGATACACAAGGATTACACCCAGCCCATTCTCTCAGCAGAAGCCGTGCCCTCCCAGCAGGGACAGCAAATGGCGGACACTGCCAGCGCAACGGCGTCAGGAGGAAGGGAAGGCCTCAGGGCTCCGGCACCGGGACAAGGAGTTCTCTGGACCAGCCGCCACGAAACGAGAGAGAGGACTATCCAGGGAACTTTCTAATTTATAGTGAATGTGACATTCACGGTATGAAATAATCCTGTTGGCCAGCCTGGGTCAAGTGCCCAGGCCTTGCTCCTCCTTGTCCCTGCACCTGGCTTGAAAACACTGAGACCTTGAATCCTCCATAGCCTAGCTGGCTCTATAGTAAGTATTTTCACAAATTCAGACACTAGAGTCTTCTAAAAGTGCAGTTTTCCCAAGCATTCAAAGAGAAGTCTTGTGTCGCTCAAACCAGGACACTCGATCATGGAACGACACTAGCTCCAGTTTGTGGAAGAGTTCCTTTGAATTGTTCAGAATAACAGAAAAAAAGAAAAACAAAAAAGAAAAACCAAACAGCAGCCAAACAAAAAAAAACCAAACAACCAAACAAAAAAAATCAAACCAAAGAAGACCCACATATTTCAAGTTTGCGGGATTTTCCACCCAATTCAAGTTCACAGGAATTTGTGTCCAAATGACAGCCTTGTGTCAAAAGCACCTTTGCCAGTAGTGCCTGAAATCCATGATGCAGCCAACCCTGTGAGCTGTTTCATGGCTCAGGAAGCTGCCACAGAGCGACCAGGTGGGAATATCCACATTATGAATGCAGCACATTCACCAACTAGGTGGCTTGCCAAAGAGAAGTTTTTTGGGGAAGCCAGAAAGAAGAAAGCACAAGGAGCCTAAAGACCTTCCAGGCTTCCAAAATTTCACTGAAATACACACCGTGACAAGGGAATATTTCTATCTTGACAAACAAAAATCTGGCAAAAAGGACACAGATATTTCTGCTATAATCTTTCATTCTCAAAGGAGTTTTATCTACTGAAAATAATAGCAGAGGGATAACAAAATCAAGTACTTTCTGTGATGGAGGTTTCCTGACAACAGAGGAACAGCAAGTCTCTGAAATCTCATGGTCCATTCAGAGCGCAGAAAGAAAGCGAACTTCAGTGGATACAACTCTTCTGCACATTCACCACCATTCTGCCCTCCCCTTCCCACTCCTAATTTACCTGAATCCACCACACAGGCTCCCTCAGCAGGCAGCCTGCACATCCTCGACTACCTGCTTGCCCAGCCAGCTGTCAAACAGCCCCTTATCTTTAATTTTAGTCTCAGCTAGATTATCACTAGCTTTAGTCCCAAACTGCCTGCTCTTCGCCACTTCCTCTTCACTTAAATACTCTGGCTCTCTAAATCGTTGTCTGTAGCCAGCCTCAGTGTTCCTCCTACATCTGCTCCAGACCTGTGGTCCCAAACGACTCCTTTTTTCCCCCTGAACTCGGCTTTCTGTTCCTCTTGTACTTCATCAGCCAGCTTGCAGCTCTATGCACACACCCGTGCAGGGTCTGAGCGGCACCGAAAGCACTGACAAGTTCTAGTACACTCAAGGGGAATCCAATATTCACAGAAGGAGTTACTATTACTCACCTTTATTAGTCTGTTCTCTTTCTCTTCCATATACCTTACTTTAGGATATTTTAGACCGAAATAAATATCTTCCCCATTTGATTATCCCTGTGGGTCACTGTACTTAGCTTTCTGTTCTCTAAGAATGTAATTCATAACTCTTGTGTTTTAAAGGCCTATGGGTAGAGCTAATGCCAAATATTTAGAAAAATTGCTTTATAAAAGATCATATAACGGAACTTATAGGAGTTGATCAAAAGTTTACATTTGTGTAAAGTGCTTAATTTACTGAAGCAAACAATTTATTACTTCCGCTTTATCCAAATTTTAAAGGCCCATTGAATAACAGCTCCTAGCTAACAAAGTTAAAGAAATGAATGAGATGTACAACAGACATTTAGAATACAGCTTCCTTTAAAATCTGGGGGAAAAAAAACTCTTTGAAAAAGCACCTGACATTTCTGATTTATGTTGGTTCTTCCTATCTGTAATAACATTATTTGTAAGGAGTCTGCATTAAAGGATTACTGGAGCACATAACTGGAGGATGAGTTAATTAGGTTGTTTTGTTTTAATAAAATATGCTATTCAAAGAGTCTTGTATTTACCTGCTTAAACACCATTAGATAAAAGAAAAAAGGTTGTCAAAAGAAAAGCCAACTATAAAGGAAAAAAGTGAGAAAGACAGCATGTTCTGAAAGGAAACAATAGAAAATTTCTGAGCACTGATGACAGTTCCATCCAGGAGAGAACTGTCTTTCCTTTAATATCAAAGCCTGGGACCAAAAGCAGGCTGCAATTTCTGGGTTCAGCCAAACAAGCATAAGCAACAACAAAGAGTTGAGTCAGTCTTTAACGCAGCTAGAAATTACAGGACTGCAGCCCCCGACCACCACTACACAAACAAGTGTTACTCACAAGAAAATGCAGCAAGCCCAGTCTGTAACGCTGGGAGGAATTCAGAAGGGTTAAAGAGAGAGTGAAGTCTTGGTTGTCATGCAGACAAGACAAACAGGATACACCATGCTACAGTCTGCAGACACACTGTGTGGAAGACACATTGTGAGATAACCAAGACTATTTACAAGCACCTTACCTCCTGAGGCTGTAGGGTACATTAGAGGCTTTCTGGGAAGGCAATTCTCACCGTACAAGCAATGTGCATGTTAAACTTAGTGAGTGCCTGTTACTGAATTTGCTGCCAGGCTGGGGATGTCACTGTGCCATGCCATCTCCTCTCGCTCCACCCCTGCCCCCGTTACCTAAGCACTCCCTAACAGCCCTACATCGCATTCCGTATTCTTTATCAGCACATCACCTCTCCTATACAACAGCAGCACTGAAAAAGGCAAGAGAGCAGCAAAGCTTTTTTCAAAAAGTCAAGGTGAAAAAACGCTTAATTTAGTCCATCTCCCGCTCTAGCTTCTGTACAGGGTAAAATCAACATGACAACAAAACCTTCTGAAGAACAACTCAAATTCTATGGGCTTTCAGTTGGCAGAGTGTGTAGAGTTACAGGAAGGAAGGTGTGCTGCAGTTCAGCCTCGCGCTGTGACAGCAATCAGTGCCCCCATCAACCTCCCCGTGCACTTCTCTCACTCACACCAGAAGGAAGCACGAGCAGAGACTGCAGGGAACGTACCGCCCTCCGCACAGATTTACAGTTTTCTACTCGGCACATTGATTGTATGCTTCATTTCCCAAAGAGATCTCAAATAGGAAGAAATGTGCTAAAAAACAAAGGAGGGAGAAACGTCTGTAGTACAGATTTTTTCAGCAGTCTCAGGAGAGAATGAAAAAAAAAACAAAACCCAGAGGAACAAAGAAAACATTCTGCAGCTAGTTAAACTGGGGGGATTCTTTTCTTTAAATTATCCTAATGATTTCCACATACAATTTATTGAGTAGGCAGCTCAAGTAGATGGATGGATATTTAAGAAAAGATGCATAGTGATCAATTGAAATGACAACCACATTTAACATTATCAAGAATTACCTGAAAAACCATTTACCACAGTCATCTTTTGCATCTGGCTGTCTAATGGTGCTTTTAATGAAAGAGACAAGCATAACTTCACTAATTACTTAGAGATATTGAAATCCGTCATGTCAGTGACTTCTTAGCATACATTTTCTTGGACCTTCGGCTTTTTTCCTTTACAGTGGAAAAAATTAGAATTAGGCAGCTTTCGAAGTTATGAAATATGAGGTCATATTGTGACAAATTATACCACTCAAAAATGAACGTAATTCTAATTAAAAATCCATCTCATTTGAAAGAGCAACTTTCAATCATGTAAAAACTGGAGATTCCAGTGAGCACTGTTTTGGTTAGTTGAGTTAGAAGGCGTTACTCAACACATTGATTAGTTTAAACCACAAAATGAACGCTTCTGTTGCTGTCATTGGAACAAGAGGAATGGAGTTCACATTTTCATGTCTCCTCCCAAATACCCTCCCGATGTCACCCCCAAAATCATCTGCGGTTCCTTGTCTGCTTTTCAGTAGGGGAAAAAGCAACTATTCTTTTTGCTGATAAAACCAACATCTTTTGCCCAATTTTATCTGGACCTTGCTCTTAGAAGCCAGATTACATCAATTGATTGAGGCACAGAACCAGAGAATACCTGAGGCTGGAAGGGGCATCTGGAGATCCTCTACTCCAATGCCCTTGCTCAAAGCAGGATCGGCTGGAACAGGTTACTCAGGACTGCGTCCAGCCAGGTCTTGAAGATCTCCAAGGATGGAGATTCCAGAACTTCCCTAGGCAACCTTTGCCATTGTTTGATCAGCAACACAGTAAAAAACAGATTCTCCTTGTGTTTAAACAGGATTTCCTGCATTTCAGTTTGTGCTCTCTTGGCCTTTTCACTGGATACCACTGAGAAGAGTCCGGCTCTGTCCTCTTTGCACCCTCCCATCAGGTATTTATACACATCGATACTCCCATCATCTAAGTCACTAATGAAGCTGTTAAACAGAATTGGAACCAGCAACCAACCCCTGGGGAATATCAAGTAATACTCAAGGAATATCACATGCTTTTGCATGTAAAGCTGAGATAATTTGCTTATAATTTTCAGATGCACAAAAATACTTGAGTCATCCAAAAAGGTCGAGAAACTGTGCACAGAAATAATACTGTAAGAATACTAGTGGGGAGAAACGAGGAGATACATTTTATCCAGTTTTTCTTAAAAAGCCTGAAAGCCTGGTTTATCACCACCATTAATGCAAAGAAATATGGACTAAAATATTATTTATTGATAATGTTAGCTTATTTTGTTTCTGTGGTGCATATTAGTGTGTACCAGTTCCACAAGCATTACCGAAGACCTCTGTTTCTCTCTTTTAGAAGGGCAACTGTTCAGGGATAAGTTCACCAAGTCTAGGTAACTTTGGTCTGAATTACAGCCTGCCTTCAGGACAGAGCTGTGCTAGGAAACACAAACCTTTGCAATTGCCAGCCTTAACTACATGGTAGCTACTAAGGTCTTCCTAAGTATTCTTTTGTACACTTTCATATCTTATGAATCTACGTTCCTCTTTCAATCACATTTATTCATTGCATGGTGTCGTGCTCCTAAGGTGCCGCAGAGATGTTTATTCTTCAGGTGACTGTGTGATAGTAGACCTTCCACCTTGACACACAAAACAGGTTTCTGTATGTTCACCAGAGTCCGCTGCAGCTAGTTCCATTCAAAGGATCCAAGCACTGTCTAGAGATGTAAACATTTAAGTTTCCCTAGCTTTATAAAAGTATGAAAACCCTCCACTTTTCTACAGCTGTTGGGTCATGTTACTAATGATGCTTTTTTTTCTAGCCCGAATGACCAGACATTTGTCCTTCACAATCTTTTGGGAAAACAAAATTTAGCATTTCAATTTTTGAGAATCTTGAGACATTGTGTTCCATTACCAAAGACAAGTTCTTTTGAAAATCTGAAGTGGGCAACGATGACAGCAATTATACATTTTATTTTACAATGCTAACTTTATACTTCAGTGTCTTCTTTCAGTAAAACATAATGGGTTTGATTGTTTGAAATATCTTAAAATACTTTATGGTTGATGCTGATTCTGAATACTAATGCAGCTGAGAGCAGAAAACAAAAATTATAGGTGAAAACTAGCAGTTTTCTTTCTCGGGTGTAGCAAGCTTTTATTATACCTGCAGATAAAAAGATTGAAGAAATTTCCATTCAAATGGGTAGCTTAGCTTTCCAGCTGCCCAGATCTAACCAAAACTGCCATCAATTGGCATCAGGCGTATCCATGCTATATATCACATGGTATTGCATAGCATCACATATGATGCTTAGCAAAAACCCAAACAGATCCAAACAGATCAGATTCCATACTCATCAAAACAGTTTTTAATATTAGTTCAAATCATTTATCTTGAACTACCTGTATCCCAAAACGTTATTTCTTTAGAACTGCTACTGGCAAAAATAATTTTCCAGGACAATAATAATAAATACCTTTCTAAAAGCAGTAAGAAATGAATGAAGCCTTTGCTGGCATTTCCTATTTAAAGGTAGCACTGCAAAAGTGCCACACCACACAACATATTAAAAATCATATTACTTATTAAAATGCCAGAAAATTACAGACAACCAAAAGCTGCCAAACCAAAGCTACTGTAAAAATTGCATAAAAATGTAAAATTATAGATATCTGTGATGTTTTCAGTAGAATAAAACTGACTGGACCTAAGCAAAGAGTTAGATTTTAAGCACAGGTAGGTGGTACCTCACTTAAAAGCTAGAACTTGCATTAGACAGAGAGAACACATTGCACCCTATATAATGAGAAGCAGACCTACCAAGATTTATTATTTAGAAAGGGAATTAATCCAAAAGCATCCATTAAGCATGAAGAAGAAAAACAATGCACGTAAGATCAATATCAGCTAAGGCCAAAATCTGAAATCCAAATTAACTAACACCAGCTACCACAACAAAATAAATACTTCAAGCCCACGACAGCTACCAGCCCCAAACACCGAAATGTACCAGTCAGGTGTCTCACAGTCGGAATTACAATTATATATATTTTCCCCTGCTGTCATTTTGAATACACATTCTCAGTACTGAATTTAACTTTGAGCAAAACAATCGAAATTTTTGGTCCTTCCTCCTACTCTTCTTTCTCTCCTCAAAGTCACCCTACCAGACTGTAAACACTCTGCAGTGAGAGCGGCTGAGTAAGCGCGTGTAATCCACTCCGACTCCGTGCAGTCGCAGAACAGGAGCAAGCAACATGCAGTTTCTTTGCCAGTGGCACTGTACTTATGGCTTTAGCTTTGATTGGGTATGCATTTTTCACAACACCTGCACCCCTGATGTAACAGCAAGTTAAAACTACCCATGCTTCTTTTTAAAAGCAGTATTCAGTCAAACTGTACACCACTGTCTTCACACGTAGAAGCAACAAAAGGCAGAAGGCTTCAATCAAAGCTTCTGATCCAATCTCGAAACAACAGAGAAGCAGATACGTGCAGCAGAGGCTATTCACATTATTTGTGCTTCCATACATATTTCCCCTTACAAATTATTCATGTGAGAGAGAGCTTTCTTTTCTCCATTTTGTAAACTGAAGTCAGCATCTTAAGAAGTACATTTTTGTGTCCCTTGTGCCAACCTTATAAACCAGCGCTGCCTTTGATAGGGTCCTTCCTCTCTATCCTCATACACGTTCAACACATCCCAGAATAAAGAACGACACAGGACACATTAGTGCACAACGCACAGCTCAGCACAGTGCTGGGTCGCGTACAACAAACCCTCAGAAATCCTAAAACCTTAGCCAGGGAGTGCCAACAGCAGTGTAATGTGGCTGAGGAGGTGTGGCTGATCAGTCAAGCGCTGCTTAACAAAGGAGACACTCTGGGTCTTGTTTGAAATGGATTTCCTACCCCAAATAGCTACACAGTAAGCAAGTCTTCTCTTTTCAGCAGCTAACTGCATTTAATAAAATAAGCCAGAAAATTTCCTTTTCCCATTTCTCACCATGTATAATGTATAATGACTCATTAGATGATTAGAGAAAAAAAAAAAAAGAAGAAGAAAGCCTTGCTGTAGAGAAGCAGCAGTAGATAGCACTGACCACCTCTCCTCTGCAGGAGCATCTTCTACACCAGGAGGACACCACAGCTTTGGGAAAAAGCAGCAAGCACTAGCTATGTAAAAGAAGTTCTCACATGCTAGTTACCACAAATTTGGACCGAGATCAGTCAATGGCCACCACAAACAGTGCTGATTATCAGTTATAATCATGCTGGTCTGATTGAAGTGGGATGAAATGTTAATGTTCTGAACCACAAAATTCTGTCGATGGAGAAAAATTAACAACGCCCTTTTGTGAAAGAAAAGGTATATCCCAAATTAAAATCCTCTCCTGCAAAACACTGTGTTTTTTCATGCATGTTCAACAAATTTTTATAACTTTCCCAATAATTGTGACTTTTAAAAAAGAAAGAAAAGTAGGATGTTAAAGGAACCCTGCTATATTGCTGAACAAATTAATTCCAGATTTTAAGTGCCATAAATAGGTGAAATTACTTTTATTTATTCTTAACACCAGAAAAAAACCTATTAGTGTTAATCTTCAGATATAAACAAAAAGATTCTTTATTGATGAATTTTCCAAACCAACAGTTTTAGTCATCCTTTAACTCCGTAGCTGTAATTATGCTTTGCATCACCTTCAAAGAATTGCATTAGCTTTTTTTATTCCATTAATACATTCATTACTTTCATCATCTAGCACAACAATGGCTTAATAGATAAAAACTTTCTCCAACGTTATTTAAATACACTCATACCTAAAGCTGTCTTTCATGTTCTTCTCTCAGAAATGTCTCAACAGTACCTTTATTAAATGATAAATGACAGCTTCAGGTACGATGGAGGTGAATAATACCTTTTGGACTACATTTAATTTTTAAACAAAATCCCACAGTTCTAAACGTGCTGAAAACTGGAGATCTAATGCTTAAAATACACTAGACAGATAGTTTTCTGTGAGGGTGGTGGAGCACTGGAACAGGTTGCCCAGGGAGGTGGTTGAGGCCCCATCCCTGGAGATATTCAAGGTGAGGCTCGACGAGGCCCTGGGCCACCTGGTCTAGTTGGGGGTGTCCCTGCTGACTGCGGGGAGGTGGGACTAGATGACCCTTGGAGGTCCCTTCCGGCCTGGGCAATTCTATGATTCTATGATTCTATGATTCTTTCTCCTCTTCAACCTAACTCCAGAGGTCTGGAAAAGAAGATAAAGGCCATGTGTAAACCATCATGCACAGATATTTATAGCAGTAGCATGCACGGCTGTCATAAAACGAAAGCAGTGGGAAGCAGAGGAACTGCAAGCCAGCTCATGCAAAGCCAGGACTTATTAGAAGAGGTTCAGTGCCAGACAAATGCAGCCTTTCAGATCCCAGGTGATCAGTAGTGCTTTGTACTAACAGTTATGGGCAGCATGAGGTCAAAGATCTTTTCAGCGTCTCCACTGAAAAATAACTTCTTCACTGCCTACATTTAATTTCCCTACCGCGCAATGTTTTCCCAAGCAGAAGAACACTCTACTCAGCTAGAATGTTGATTAATCAATTCCTTTTTTTTTTTTTTCTTTTGGTCACCAGAGACATTTGTTTTAACTCAGCTTCCTCACCGAACTCCAGAAGCATAATCACACAAAATTAAGTACGCATGTTTAGCTTCAGAAACATGTAGTCATGTATTCTCCCATGCCTGTTCCACAATATAACCCTGAACTCGGTGAAAGTGTGCATGCGTTTTATCTTGAAAGAAAAGTTAAAAAACATTATTTACAAGGTATTCTTCCTCCTTTTCAGTAAATGCATTCCTTCACTGATGCTTCTTTGGCACTGCAGTTTTTATTTATGAATGTAAAGGTGTGTTCTTTAAATAATGAGCAGTCATGTCATATCTTAGCAAATCGTTTCAGGTAGGTATGATCAAAAGAGGTTTCAAGAGTTACTGTTTCAGAAATTCAGACAATTTGTCTGATTTTACCTTCCACATTTGTTTTCTTCTCAAGCACTCTCTAATGACTCCTTATTGTTAACTTACTCAGTGAAAACATTTGAATTGATCTCTCAGATCCAACTTATTATATCCTCATTCAGTGTTACTTTGAAAGTGAGCTTCTTGCTACTAAGAGGATAACCTGAACTCCCACTGAATAGAAACTATTATATAGTTGGCATGAAACAGAATGGCATAATTTAGCCTTCAGCCAGGCTATCACAAATTCCACTGCACTTGGAATTGTGAAATACAATTAAGATCCAACATATGTATCAGAAGATCAGCCTTGTCAACCTAACCAAGTAAATCGTAGAGGCAACAACTGTTACTGAATACCATCATCTAAAAGGTGTTTTCCAGTGAGGTTGACCGAGGCAGCACCGTACATGAGTCACAATTAACAGCGACCAAGCGCAGGCACAGCAGTGATTGCTGGAGTGTTGTCCATTGACACTCGTTTTGTCTGGCCACCAGTGACAGGGACTGTAACGCTGCGGGTATAACACGTATTATTTGATCAGGTAGCGCGTCCATCACTGCCCAGCCGCCAGCAGCGGGGGCTGCGGGCTTCTTTCTGCCACGGCTCATCATTCCAGCGGAGACACGTGTTGGCTGACGGGGCCGGCAGCGCACGCTGTGCCTCCGTGCTGGCTCCAAGCCGTAAATCAGGCAGGTTCTGATCGGGGACAATCAGAATCAGGCTGAAAGCTCGTTTCACTTTTCCCTGCAGTATAGAACTGTTGGGCAGAATCAACTGCTCAAATGCTGCCTGTAATTTTTAACATTTGCTTCTGATGGCCTTCCCAATTTGCCTTTCGGGGGAAATTTTCTATATCCCTCAAAAACTCTTCATTGACGCCAAAACCGGCATCATTTATTCACATCTCCAATTTATATTATGTGAGACAGAACTTTGTGAGCCAGCACATTCTTATTTCTGTACCGACCATATTGAATCAAATTGGGTTTGGTTCCCTTTGAGGAAAAACCCAACACCAACATCTGCGAAACACATCTGCATGCAGACACTTCGATAATGGGACTCTGTGCTGGTCTAACACCTTGTACCAGAAAAAAATGATTCTAAAATGTTTTCAGAAAAAAATGATTAATTTTCTTTTGCTTCTCATATTACAGAAAAACTTGGAGCTAAACATCCTATAATGTGAAATGAATTTGTCTGAAAAAGAACTGAATATTTAAGTAACTCAGAGCTACTCATACATTTCCTAGTTTACAAACCATGCGCCCGAGCCTATAGAGGCTTACGAACATCTCTAGACATATCCCTATGGGCAAACCTTGTCACTTTCTTGGAAAAGCTGAAATATTTTTCATTGTTTAGACCACTAATTTAAGTGACTAACTTTTACTCATTCATATATGATCAAATCTTTGCACAAACCAGGGCTAATTACTGGAAATGTAAAATTAGATTACTATAATCGACACAAGGATAATGATAATAAGGTACGTGGGCATACAGCTTCCATCAAATACGGTAGCTCCACATTTTTCCATATTTGAGCTGAGTATGTAACCTTGCATGTGCTATATTATATCCATAGCCATAAATAATTTAAAAATAAATTTAGTTTTTTACTGCAACAAATATTCCTGTGATTACTGCAAACTAAAATATTGTTTCATCTAAACAATTAGAAGTGAATTGATGTGAATTTATGAACAAATAAAAGAGACTTTTAATGAAGCAGAGAGGTTGTGGAGTCTCTTTCCCCGGAGATGCTCAAAACGCTCGTGGATGCATTCCTGTCCAGCCTGCTCTAGGTGACCCTGCTTTCGCAGGGGGGTTGGACTAGATGATCTCTGAAGGTCCCTTCCAACCCCATAGCATTATGTGATTCTGTGATCAATTTCTTTCAAATTTATTTTGCAAACATGTTTTCACAAGTTTAGCCACCATACATTAAGAAGAAAAAAAAAAAACCCAAACAGCGGGAAAAAAGAAAACAAATTTTGTTTCATTCTCTTAAATACATCTTGTAATTCCTAAATCTTCTAACAAGTAATTGAGAAAGGAAGCCTGAAGCAATTGAGAATTATGCCGGAGAGACAGGATACGGCTCTCCACAACCTCACAAAATTTCTTTCCGCGAACACAAAGAGCCACTGTTATTTCTAAACCTCAAGAGTGCGGAAGACTTGCTTAATGTTCTAATAAGGAAAGCGCTCATGCTGTGGAACTGCAGTAGCTCACATCTCCACTTAAAGGATGGAAGTCAATAATAACTATAGACACATTTGTATTAAGAAGGTTCCCAAAAATACTTTGAAGTGCAGTCATTTTTTTCAGAAGTTCAAGAAAAATAAAATCGTTGATAAAGTCACAGATTTATTCTGGTCATAATTTTTAAGAACAAGAAATATTTCTACCATATTCTTACATTACGATTTTAGAACCACTATCACATAGACAACACCACTCATTAAAACCCCGAACAGGTAGTGTGAACTTTAGCTTTCAACTCTATGAATAACAGGTGAACTCAGAGGCAGACACTGTGACCAACAGATGTACTGGGGACAATTACAGCCCTACTGTGCTGCATACTGTAGTGTTTTAGTTGCAAACAGTTTTACGATTCTAATGTCATCCTCTGGAAGGCATTACAACCATTAGCAGCCAATTTTATTACTACTTTTTTAATAAGTATTATTAAAATATCTCAAATAATAAAACATAGCTGTCCACTCTACCGTAATTAACACAATATCAAACTGATCACAAGTGGGATGCCGTGCCAGTACATGGGTTCATTACTTTCCTGAGGAGACCATTAAGGACTTGCAAAAATTATTTGTTTTCAGTGAAGCTCATTATCTAGAAGATTTACGAATCCACATATTTACAAATAAATTGATTCATTCAAAAGGTGCTCCCAACTGCCTTTGGAAAGGTAGCTTTAGGGACTGATTTCTAGGGTATTTTCAGATCTGTTGAAATCTGAATTGATGATTCTTCCTGATCTACTTCCTGATGCTTCCTTTGAAATCCTGTTTGCCCTTTCCGGTATAAGATTTTCTCACTTAGTTTACCCAAAGTGTCTGAAACAATGGTAGCGCATCTATCTTGCTGCAGAAAATTAACTCTTTTTGCTCTTCATTTTCATCTAATAAACTCTGTCCTGCTCAGTGTGAACATATTTTGATAATGTAACGGCAAACGCCTAAAATGTGAAAACCTCCTTGTATATGACGGACACTAACTTGCCATCTTAAGCAGCTTTTCATAAGGAAAGCCTCATCTCGCAAAGCAACCAGTCATTCATCGTGCCAATCACAGTGTCACTTCTGAACAAATCAGACTCAACATTTTCATTATCACACTCCCACTGTGTTTTCCTCAAGGCTAAGAAGTTATTAAATTGTATCAACATTTTCATCCATGCTCTGACTAAAATAATTCAACTGTGCAGTGCCACAAATTCCATCAAAATGGGAAGAAATTTCATATTCAAGTGTTTAAAATGTAATCTGTGATGATACATCATTGAACATATTTTACGCTCATGTCTCCACTTTATGAAAGTATAATCTAGTACCTATGTCTGTTGGTGGTTATATCACTAGCTACAGCAGTTACATCTATAGTGTGCTAGCCCTTCAAATACTGCTTTCAGGAAACAGGTTTGACTTCCTAGCACTAAGAAAAAATAAATGCCTCTTCGCCGAGGAAAAAAAAAAAAAAAGATAGTACTAAACAGAGAATTCTTGTTTGAATTCAGGATATTTATCTTGTATTGCATTTTTTTCCTTGGAAATATTCCCTCTTAATTAAACTCATATGGCTTTATGGAGGATAATCTTGTCCCTCACGAAAGCCACGCAAGATCTGTTGCTTATTCCAGTATGATAGCTGACGTGCAGTCCCTCTGGACAGCCAAGATTGTGTTTTTGATTAGCTTTCAGATGCATGAAGCTTTGTTGTACCTGCAGTAACGGAACTACGGAAAAATTCTTGCTCTAGTCTATAGTTCTTCATCTATACCTCCTCTCCGGTTCACATCAAAGATCTTATTATGCCTTATGTCTGTTTGCACAGCAAATGAGTAAACAATAGAAATGCGCGGCACACTTCGGACAATTATACATCAATAGAGTACCCACAACACCAACAATAGCAGCTGAATGGGATGATCAAAAATGAGCTCGGTAAGTTGTATTTCCTAGCCCCATTTAATATTTCTGACTGTGAAGTCTTCTCTGTGATAGATACTTCACTTCATTAGAATGCTTTGAATAGTAAGCAAGCAAATGAATTATTTAAACTTGACTGCAAAACGATCATGAATTTCTCTTTCATCTCTAAAGCTTTCAAACACGAGGTAGGTGCAACCATCAGATTTAGGCAACCTCATTACTTCAAATTGTATTCTTAGGAACAAATCTGTCTTTAGAAAGGGATTACATTTACGTGTAAAATCAATTAATTCAGCAAGTAAGATCTGTAACATCTTCTTTCTTTAAGGAATTGCAGATTATTGGATTAATTTTGTTATTCACTAGTATCTGGAGAACATCAGACACCTGCAGTTCTAAAATCCTACCCTTATTTTTGGAACAGCTACTGTTTTCCCTAGGCAAATCTGAAGCATTCGTATAAAAGCTTTTGCTTAACTATTTGCCACAGACAGTAATACTAAAAAGTTTAAAAACTCTTAACGGACAATAAAAGTTGATTCTACACTTCTGCCTAAAAGCAATGATTGTACAGTAACGGCTTCCAATGAAAGACCGAAGTCTTTCTTTCAAACACCAAGGAGCTGATGTTCCTCTTCCATTTCATGAAATGACTGAAACTAAAAGAAGAAACAGAGGACCTTATTCACAGCAGTTTCTGCCTACAGATATTCCCTGGCACAGAGACTTCAGAGCATAAGGAAATTCATCATAAGGGATCAGAAAGGAAGAGGATTCCTGCCATTCTCTTACTAGTTCACTTAGGTGAAGTCACCAAGATATCTACTGGGAATCCAACGCCTATTCCCATAAACACAAAAGCCCTAGAGTTCATTTAAATTTAATACTCAGACTTAAAAGGGACTTAGCAGTAGGCACAGTCTTCAGAGGAAATGAAGGATCAGGAAGAAGAATTTAGAACTCTTTTGCAGATTTTACATAAGATCTAAGTGCATAAAATTTAAGTGAAGTGTAGTCGAGCTTTTACACAGGAAAATTTCATTTTAGAATGGATTCACCCTAAGCCTAAAGAGTCAGTACCACTACATGCTATATATTAGATGTGACCATGTACATATGGAGTCATTTTACCTCTTTTTCCTAAGCAAGCCTTGCAGTGTTAACACAATGAGTGAACTAGAGTTACTCCCAGTTTACACTTAAAAAATAAACAAAAGACCCATCATGAGGTTTTCAAAATGCTTTACGAAGTCTAGGCTCTAACCTCCATTAAGGTTATCGAAATAAATAAAAAAATATATATAATCATCTATTGTATTGTTCTGGGAGACATTAACAAACATATTTTTACTAAACTTGGTGACATTAAATGCTATTTCCACTCTGCAACATGCAAGTTATGCTTCTTTATTTGAAAGATCTGTAGAGCTAAAGAATAAATTAAAAAGAGCAGCTGTTATGGTTCAGACCAAAGATCAACAGACACAGCCCAATATCCTGTCTCTGGCAACAAATTGAAGGCGAAGCTTAGGGAAAAAGGACAAAGCAGGTGGATATAATGCAGTTTTTCTCCTCCCTAGCTTTCAGCAGTCAGCAGTTTAAAAGCTGTTCTAGCAATCTAAGAACCCATATTACCAAATTCTTGGCTGCTGCATGTGACGTTCAGCATAATACTCATGTGTAGGAAAACAGATTTTCATTCAGAATTAGGAATATTTTGTTTGGCCTTATGTCATAAAAGTTGGGTCCTGTTTGAGTCATTTCTTATAAATATGTAAAAGAAAATCTAAACAGATGAATAGGGAATTTAGGAGAGCAGGCAGGATGAAACATTTAAAAAAAAATATTTACTGACAGATCAGGCATTGAAAAAGCGTCCTGCATTGCTACTGTTTTGCAACTTTAAATGCTCAAACAGTATCAAAGCCAACAAGTTCTATCAAAATGTATACATCGAAGTTCCTTCCTCTAGCCTTGGCTTTATGATTTCTGTATTTCATCCATATCACACCGTCTCATTGCATAATTAGCCCTTGTAAAACAGAGGCTATTACATAATCTCAGGTGTAAAACAGACATAATCATTAACATTTCTATCTGTCCTGAATAACATTTCTTATCAGCAATTACGTTTCAGGGCCTGTAGCCAAATGAGTAGAAATAATGTGAAGGCAGGCAGACAGGGATGGTAGGCGAGGATCTGATATGTGCACTGTTTTATGCTAAAAACTCAAACACATGCTTCTTTCGGAAGCCCATATTTATATTTTTCTTCAGACTTATCTAGCAGCCTGCCCTTGGGAAGTTGCTACTGTTGTCAGAAGAAAATGGCAAAAATAGCATGTTAGAGCAGCAAGTGACACTTATTTCCAAGGGTTATGTTATACAAAATACATCTTGCTCGTGAGCAGCTAAAGCACACGGCCTGACAACTGACTATCAGCACTACAATAGACTGTAAATGTGATTGCAAGGGTTGGTTCTGCAATATTTTAAGAGGGATGGCACCCTCAATCACTAATGTGTAGTTACATGTGTACCCGTATCATCTAGTTTAGTTTCACAGGCTGGATTTTATTACAGACACCTTCTGTCACTACAGTGGATCACTGCCAACCTAAACCATTGATCCTGCAGTAAGTACCCGGCTCCTGCTGCAACGCAACCGTTAAAGTTTCCCTCATTCATTTTTCCTTTCAGGCTGAAGAAAGCAGGCCGTGCTGGAAGGCAGCCATACTGTTTGAGCTGTAGAGATGCACATCTGTAGTTTTAATTTTTCCAGTTAGACTTATTATAACAAAATTGAAAAGTATAAAAGTATTAATCCCAATGCAATAAAGACTGGGAATGTCAGTTTGGCATGGTGTCCATGTAATTTATCAGACTACTCAGAATGGCAAGCTACTGTATTTCAGTTTCAATATCCTGTTTTTTCAGGAGAGATGGTGGATTCTGACAAATGAAAAATGATCAAGTTTAGTGGCAGTTCATTAATTTTTTTTTAAATATTCATAAATTTCCATATGCAGACTCCAAGACCAAAGATTGACGTAATCTTAATTTTTAAGATTAGAAACTGCAAACTGTCTTACTGGTACAGAGAACACATGCCCAATTACACATGCCTGGTACCATACCTCCTGCTCCTTGGTAGCACAGGCTGACCTAAATAATTTAATGCCATAGTCTCCACAGAGACAATCTATGTTCAAGACTGTTTGTAAACATTTTACAGCAGTTCCAAAACTGGTTTCTATCTGATTTATTTTTTTTTTTAATGGACTCCAAACATTCCCAGGAAGGGGTATTTCTTTCCAACTGCCCCTCCACAACACTCACACTCTTTTTTCCATTCTGGTTGTCTTCTTTTCTCTGATTCTTCTAGTACAACACCAAATACTTACATATAACTATTCTCTCTCAACCACTCCCTACTTACCCTTCATTTATATTTATAGTTTAGTAATTCTCAGGATTTGGGGATGAAGAAGACAGTACTCTCCAAGATGACCTCAAACAGCTTCTGTGAGGATGTAAAATGTAATACTCATGATCTCCCCGTATTTCCAACTTATCTCACCTGCCCTGCCCTTTCTCTTCTGCTCCTGCAGTTCCCTTTCTCCCCTCTGTCAGCCTGATGCATCCTATAATCCTGGCACTGGCAATGATGGAAGAACTCTATGAGGTAGAGAAATCTGTAGTAACACCTATTATAGAGAAGGGGATGCAGGAGATGGAACAGGAAGATGCAGGAAGAGCTAAGAAATCAATTAATTGTTTAAAGGATATTATTCTTGTTTCTCAGATTCTTCCGTCTGCAGAAAATCAGGGGAAGGAGATACCCATAAGAAGCTAGCAGGGTATTCTTCCAAAAGGACCCAAAGCCAAAGAGTCTGGAAAAGAGCTGCTTAATTTGGTGCATCATTCATAATAGATCAGCTTTGTGTAACCTCAACCTTTACACAGTGTAGTAACTAACTGCAGCTGGCTTATACCATAAAATCTTGGCAGTACAAAGGATACAAATTTTATTTGACACAGGAAAAGGAGTTCGACACCCGCCTTATCCTCCCCTCACGCATTCCTTAGAAGAAGGGAGAAAGACGAAGGGAGAAAGAAGCACGTGAGGTTGCAATAAGACGTCATGGGCCCATGACTTTTCTAGCTGCCCATTTTTTTGTTGTTGTTGTTTTCATCTTTCCCAGTTCTTCAAAAATATACATATTACTGTTAAGGTACCTTACTTTCACAAATTGTGCCTCAACAGCTATTAGAAACATTTTCATTAAAATTTCAAAATATTTTGGCCAGTTTTCTCCAAAGCATAAACTGACAGGCTCCATTTATATAAAATAAAACCAAACCAAACAAAACCACTACATATATGGAATTTGACATGGAAAGTGTTCCCCGTGGCAAAACTGTATCTTCAGCTCTCTTGCTTGTGATGAGAACCTTTAAAAATTTCAAATCAAATCTGATTTGAAATTAAGTCAGAGATTAACTTTGGAAGGTGAACATCGGACCCATTAATAGCAAACACAGAAAGTAAAGAAGTCATATCATTAACTACACCTAACTACTGCCAAAAAGATGTTAAAAGTTTAAGACAATCACTGAAGATGCCTGATTTCCTAATGCCTAAAGGTCCAAATGAACTTTGCCACTAAACAGGTTCAAGTTTCCTCCGAGGACCGTCTAATTATGTAGTGTTCACAGACAAAAATTATCAGCTCACTGGGGAAAAAATAAAGTAAATAAATAAAATAATCCATCACAATAACGGCAGCAAACATAGAAATGCCAAATTATTGCATGGACTACATATTGGTTCTTTCTGTAATTACACTCAAGTTAAGCATGCTATTTACAGGATTAAATAAGGCCGACAGAATCTTTAGTTCTTTGCCTCAGAGTGTAACAACACCCAAAACCATGACATGAGGTCTTATTCCATACATCCTCCTGCAATATAAATAACTGCTATTGAATATATCACAAAGTAAGTGTAAATTATAATTGCACCTACTCTGAGTTATGTATGCATTAATAATATTTTATCACTTCAACACTCTCTAGGGTCACTAAAGAGTGCAAATGGTGAATCTGTTTCAAAGTCATTTGGTCATTTTTTAAAATTCTACCCAATAACTGCAATGATGTTCAAAAAGCTCTGATCTAAGTTCAGTAATGAAATTGCATTGACAGATTTTTTGCCCAGTGCTTATCAGTCAGGTAACAAACAAGATTAACACTTTTTAAATATTTATGAGGCAGGAAGAAAAAGGAACTGTGCTCACAGAGAATGTATCACTTCTTTAAAAGAACTTAACGTTCCTTGATTTCAGCAAGAGTAATTTGACAAGGCTGACAAGGGAGAAAAGCAGGTGGGCAGGAAATCTTGATTCACAGCTCTGTCAATTCATCCTCAACAACCTTGTTATGTGGCTGAATAAGTGACAGTTCAGGATATTTTAAATAAACACCCCCATTGACTGCTGAAAACTACTTTTCTCCTCTACAGCAAAATCATTAAAACTCCTGCGAAGAAGTTGTCAGATTTTTCAACCTGCTACCAGAAAGAGCAAAAAGTCAAGTTTTAGCAAGTCTTGAGCGGGTATATATATATATATATTTTTTTTTCCACAGCACTTACCCGGGCTGCAGTGTTAGGAGACGGCGCTGTAACAGAGCAATGGCTACCCACCTCCCTGTGCTCTCACTGTCCTGCACTCCAGGTGCACTCCGGTGACCAAGGCAAGAAGCAGCAGAGAACGTAGATGCTTTTGTCTCAGAAACAGAACTTTTCTCCTTACTGAGCTAAATGACAGTCTCTGTTGACTGCTATTCATTTTTTGCAGGTTGGGATTTACATGAACACAATGAATCAAGGCAGAAAAATCAGAGTGAAAAAACCACTTTACCAATACAAACAGCCTAACAGAGCGTAACTAACCACATTAGCAGTCTCCAAACATAGGCAGAAATAATTTAACCCACACTAGTAGACTTCAGTCACAAGAAAAATCTCCCACTCAATGAACTCCTAGGAGAAAAAAATAGAAACATAAAAAAATAAATATAAACAACCCAAATGCCTCCCCTGCTTCCTTCAACAATCTAAGTAAAAAAGCAAAAACAGTCTAGGATGGAATAAACTCATGTTACTAAACAAAAAGTAGGGGTGCTCACAATTAAATCTTGCTTTTTGAAAATCTGGCTTTTACACCTCTGTGTGTTTCTGTTTACATCTATGTAAAGTAAGTATGACTAACAATCCATGCAATCTTCTGGAATACAAGACAAAATGTAAGAAATATTTCTAACTTGCTTTTAGATGTTGAGAAGAAAAGCATCAAATAGTTTTGCCCAAATATACTAATAAAGAAGATTCTGATTCAGCCTGGTTAATGGAGAGCTACGCTGTCTTGGGCAACTTAGGGAAAAAAAGTATTTCCAGACTGGTGGGACTGCATCCAGAGCATTTGAGCAAGCCTGTCAGCGCAAGGATGACTCTTCCCCTTCTTGCTTCAGTGCTGGTAGAAGTTACATTGTCTGACAACTCCTTTTTCATCACCAAGCAAGATGTAAAAAAGTGCCTGTGAATTGCCTTTCAGAACAGGTGTGGATGGCAGAGACGGTTTTTATTCCATTCCGTTCCTTTGCTCCTGTTCACACTTACCTTGGGTATCAGACAATACATACAAATATACAAGCACATTAGAATCACAGAATTGTCTGGGTTGGAAGGGACCTTTCAGATCAGCAAGTCCAGCCGCCAACCCAACACTAACAAACACCACCACTAAACCATGTCACTAAGCACCACGTCCACCCACCTTTTAAATACCACCAGGGACGGTGCCTCAACCACTTCCCTGGGTTGGCCTGTCTGCCTTGCAAGAGAAATCACAATAAAAGGTGCAAGAAAATTAGTGCAAGAAAAGAATTATTTTGCTTAAGTCTGGATGAAGCTTTGCATTAGCATTTAAAAGAAATAAGGAAAAGATTGGGTTAAAGGACCAAACTGACTTAGAAATTCAATTCATCTTCACTTTCAATGGACTGCAATACCTTATGAGTATGAAAGGTTTATGTTATATCTTGTGTTATGAAAGTATAGCGAAATTCTGAATTAATTTAGGTGCTGATAAAAGATTAATACAGACTCAAAATTAATTGTAGTAAACTTTTACTCTCATAACTGACTCAGAAGTTTTTCTATGAGCATGTCCTATGCATGTGCTACGCCAAGCAGAACTCACTCGTCTCTGGGAAGCAGTAGTACTACAGATGCTACTTCAAATAATTTCAATATTTAATTTTAAAGCTGACTTCTTTAAAAAAATACTGGATAAATTACAGTCTCATGCCCTTTTCCGTATTTATGTTTTTTCCAATATCTCTTTGTGTCACCTGACAAATATCAATGTCAAATGTCATCATTCATAAAGACAGTTTCCAGTACTGTTCATACGTTGCATGGCTCTCAGTGGAGTTGCCTTCCCTAGGTCTATAAAATCAATTGCAGACCTGAAACATTCAGATCACAGTGAAAGCAACCATTCTCACAAATACCTCAGTGAAATTTTCTTCACTCTTTAAATTCAACATGGGCAAAAGGAAGCAAATAAAACAGCACGGTGGAGAAAGAGCTGTTACAAAACATTCACAATGATGCTTATGGAACATCCACAGCAAATTGCACCTGAAAAGCTCTATAAATATTAAAAATGTTAATACAGTGTTTATCAATGTACCTCTCAGGTGATGCATATGTTAATTCCATATATAAAGCAAAAGGACAAGGAAAGACCTAAAATGTTCAGTATCAGAGGTATGAAAAGAGGCAGCAGAAAGTATCTTTGAAGAAAGTGCAATAGCAAATGAGGAATTATAAGGGCCTTAGAAATCAGTGCATGAATGACCATGCAGGCTAACTATGCTTCAGGACGCTGTACCTCACCTATTGCTTTTGAAATCAAATACATAAAAGAACCACACAAAGTAAAATATAAAATATGTAAAATCCACAAATTACAGAACTATGTAAAATCTCAGCAGAGCCCCAGTGAATGTAGCAATACTGATAGCTCTTTTTTGATCTACTCCTGAGCAAACATATTGCTTGACAAGAAAGAAAAATCATGATATGTATAAAAAGCATATTATATATTAAACTTCACAGGTTTAAGTGATAAAACACATAAAATCTCCCTGCAAAATCCCCCTTTTCTTTGGACACCACTGTATGAAGAATTTTCATTCATGAAATACATTATTACTAACATAAGCATACCTACAGATTAAAATAGTCAACTATTGAGTGAAAACATCAGTATTAGAAGGATAGTTTTGACAAAACTTTCCATGTCATTCCACATGGAAAAAAATATTGATGATGGCAGAGAATGATTTAAGCCAGCAGGAAGAGGTGCAGAATGAGCTAGCAGCTGAAATGAACTCAGAGCAACAGCAAGGGTACTACAATGGTGCATACCTTTCCACATTTATTTTTTTTTCAATAAAGGAATGAAGTATTTATGTGAACAATAGCCTCTATTTTCCCCTGATTACAGATTTAATGTAGCAATTATCAGATGAAAATTTTATGCCTTGTGTTATGCATAAGGTCAGACTGAGTTAAAATGATAGTTCCTTGCTCTTAATATTGATAAATAATTTTCAATGGATGTTTTGGTCATTGTTAATTTAGCAGACTTTTATTCGTATTGCAGAAAGAAGAGGAATCTAACATCTCAACATTCTATAAATATCAATAACATGCTCAGTAAACACTATTAAGAGGCAACCAAATGTAGGACATCACAGAGATGATAACAGAATTCTTAATTCAATTTATGTATAGATATTCAGTACAAGGAAACCTCATTCTTCCTGAGCTGGTAATCCGAAAAGTCTTGTAACTTTCATGTTTCACAAAACGAAAAAAAAAAAAAAGAATTCAGTATGTTCACAGTTAGAATTATGAATCATCATTCATAAATTTCTAATACCTTCAAACTGTCAGTTAGGCGGTGCTATGAAAATCAATACAGAGCCAAACCAAGAAATGTTCTATTGGAAAAGGGAAGATCAACCTCACGCATTTATGCAATGTCACATTCTCAGCCAAATTCTGTGCATAAACCAGCAGAAAAATCTTTCCATCTCGGGGGGTCCACTGTGCTACACAGCAGGTACAGTTGCAGCTCTCGCTCCTTTTGGCTGCTGGTTCAGAGGCTAGCAACGGAATAGGCAGAGCCATCAATGTATTGGCATAAATTTGTTTCTAACCAACCTTCACCATCTTTAGTAGGAGTCAGAAACATGTCAGTTTGTCCATGTAACTTCATAAATTTGCTATTAAATAAGACAGATCACATTGGGCATAGGAATGTTAAACAATTGCCAAAACTATTTTCCTTCTAAAACCTAAACCAATTGCTTAGCTGCATGAAATCTTCCAATGCAAATAAAATCTGTAAAATGTTTACTCTGTCCAGAGGAGACAAGCTGAAAATAAAATAAAATAATAATTTAAAAAAACCCAAACACCTGTCATTCTGTCTCTAAAACCACATATATTTGGGTTTTGAATGTTTTTTCAAAATGTAAAATTGTAGTCTCATGACAGCATCCAAGGGCAGCAAGAGTTCAGATCACTCAGCATGAGCACAGCTTCTTTCTGGCTTTTAAGTTTCTCACTGAATAGAACTGCTCTAGGGAAACTCAATGCATGATAAGCAGGTGCCAGGCAAGATTTCCCAAACACTCTCCTGCTCTCCTGAATTATTAGTTTGGCTTTCTTCTTTTTTCTGACAGCTTGTATGATCATGAAGCTGCAAGCATTCCGCAGCAGGTTTCCTCAGACAAGTCTTGGTTACTGGAATGATGTATCACGTTCAGTCCAAGTGCTGCCCAAAAGCCAGCAGCAGGAATGAAAGCAATTACAAGAGAGGGCTGGCACTGCTTGCAGAACAGGATGCAGCTTTCATAAAGGGCTACAAAAGAAGTTTTTAATCACCTTCAGGTTTTCTTTCCTTGTCATATAGACAACCTAGTAGCAAAAGTGACCAATGGTGATGACGTGCACAAGATGCTTACAGCAGTTTTAACCTGGAATCAGATACACAAGCACAAGAGAAGCTTCACAACACCATCAATTCAGAAGGGACTGCACTGGGGCAAAAGAAATACAAATCAGATGATTTCCCCTCAAATTTCCTACTTCAATTCAGATATTTCGGGAATTTTAGACTCTTCAGCAATATCAGAACAACAAAATCCTGCAGAAAACAGATGGGAAAATCTTCATAGTTACTAATTATGATGCTTAAAGTAGATGGCTTGCTACTCTGAAGACAATGACACAAACACATTCCTTACAGGAGACATATTTCAAAAATTCCTAGGAATTCATGTGTTGTTGTTCGTATCAAACATCAGGTTGTTAGCCAAAATCTGCAGGAGATGCCTTTGCTGGAATTCACCCCAACCGACTTTTCAGACTCAGAAATAATACACTACACTTCCATTTGGGAATGGATGGAAACAGCCACAAGCCATAACTGCTTTCAGTAATTCAGTGCTTGAAAGGAAGTGTTTATCTCATTTCATTTATAGCAGTTATAACAGTTTATATCACTTTGAAGGTGCAGGGAATATCCTAGCTCTTCTATCTGCTCCAAGAAAGAATCCTCCTCCCCTTACTGCCATTTAGCCATCATCTCTCTTTTTCCTTTTTTCTTCAAGAAGGTTCAGAATTAAAACTTCAGAACAGTAAAATTACTTTTGTTTGGTTCTGTAGAATTTAAAACCATGCACAAAAATTATGAATTTTATCTATTTATCCATTTACAACAATGCATTTAAAAAACAATTTGTTCTACAGATACAGATTTGTTTGGTAGATGCATGCAAAATTGAAAAAAATACTTTCAGAATTGCTTAGGCTACAATAAAAAAAAGCTTTCATATTTAAAATCCAGAAAACTAAAAACATTTGATGATACCACAGGCAGCTGGAATAAATTATTTGTAGAACTGTGTTTGTCATGCAGACCACTACAAAGCCAGAAGTTACGGAAATTAACAGTTTTCAAGAAGAGAAGGTAGAGGACTGATTTAATTTCGTACACATTTTCTGTTCTATAATTCTAGGAATCTGTGCAAATATTTCCATACACAGAAGTAATTGAGCCTCGGAACACCATTTCAGAGAGGCCAAGCCTCATCATACACAACGCAAAAATAACATTAATCTTTCATGCTGCGGACTCATCTTTCTTACATCTTGCTCCACACCAAAACCCTGGGAGCAGGAGGAAATAAGCAGTAACCTGCAGCACGCTTTCAGCCCCCAGCATCTCCGGTTTAGAACTGCACATACATATGTTTAAGACATGGACTTTATTGCTGAATAAGAAATATATATAAAATAATAGAGAGTTACAAATGATACGAGGGAGACAATATGGACCACAAAGCAAGAAGCCTAGTTATTTGATTAAGTCAGGGCAGTCTCAAGTCTCAGTTTTCTCACCTGTAGAAGAATATAACATTAAATTACATCATGTCCTCCTAACAATTTAGATCAAAAGCAAAGAAGTGCAGAGCATCATTAAAGACAGCTATTCTTGACTTGGGGTTTACAAAAAGATTGTTCTATTATTTTTCTTATTATACTCATCCTTTTAGAACACACATAATTGCATTGCTCTGGGTGATGTGATTATGTGTAGGAGTAGTGCCTAGAATAGGCAGGAGGCCTGTTTTTAATGTACTTATTACATACTCAAATCTTTATTGCAGGTATAAATGTTTGAATATAACATTCCCTGGATGTATCCAATTAATGGGTTTATTAATTTCATTACTAATAACCATAATGTCCTTCAACAGACAAGGTGTTTTGTGGGTTTTGTTATATGCAGTATAAAAAGAGAAGTGGACAGCAGATCCCCCATCAGAAACTCATAGAAAACAAACTGCTCTGTGAAGAAAGACAGCAGCAGAGCAAGGTTTCGGAAGGATTTGTGTACTTTATCCCCCATCTTCCAACTGGACAGAACCAGACTGTAACTCATTAAGTATTTAGCCTAATTCTATTTGCTGCTGATGTAGGGCTGCTTTTCAGTGGGAAAAGCATTGTTTTCCCTGCTTTAGAGAGATACAAAGATGGCATCACTTTCACTCACCTAGCCTAAGGTAGCTCAAAGTCTCTAGGTGCCATGTAGGAGCGCTATGGGACTAGAACTTGGTTCGGTGCTATTTCAGATGGGTTTCCATCTCCACCACCTTGCGATAAAGAGCAGGTAACCACAGAAGAAGAGAAGCCGTACCAAGAGGCAGACGAATGATTTACAATGTTTTCATAAGTAATGAAGTTTAGCAGCCGTAAGAATATTCTTTAAGAAAATTACTCATCAAGTTAGCTTAAAGCCAACATAAGTTAGGCTTTATTAGGTTGGCTCACAGCAGTTGTGTCAGCTACTGGTATTCTGCAAAAATGACCTTGATACAAAGTTCAGAATAGCCCATTACACATGCAGAAAGAAACCAATTCAGGTATATTACATTTTAAACGATCACACTTAACACAGGACTGAACTAGCTTCTTTTTCAAATGGACACATTATGACAACCTTGAAAGAAGGTATTCACATTAATAGGCTTTTTATTACGTAATTCAACACAATTTATGTTTATATGGTGTCCTTCAAGTCTATAGAAAAAAATAAATCTTTGTAGTCATCAGTAAGCTGAAGTGAAGACAAAAGCAGGCAAACACAACAGCACAAAGTGACTGTCCTACAGGGAAAAATGATTGTGTTCTAAGTAGAGAGCAACAAGGAGAAAAGGGAAAAAGTCCAGACTACCTTTGATATTAGATGAACGCAGATGAATAATGAAGTCACCATATAAAATACATTATGTTCATTGTGAGTTCTGAAAACCTTTTCTTACGTTAATCCAAGACAATCAAAGAGTCAATCAGGAAGTCAAAAAGGTTAATGAGTAATGATAAAAAAGTGGAAGTGGAAAGAGCAAAATGTTTTTTTTTTCCTCTACATTTTTGTCTTTCAATAGACACTGGTGATAATCCGGAAGTTGAGCAGAGACTCCTTTATTGCCTAGCAGCTTCCTAAGTGGAAGAGGGGATAATCAAAATGACAGCTAGACATTGTTACTTCCTCAGGGAAAAGAAAAAGAACCCACGAAAAACCACTATCAAACTTCGCAGGCAAATTACTAAACAGCACAGTATTATTCTTTCTCTAAGTATTCTCAGAAGGAATGATACATGACTGCTACAAAGTTGTGCTTTCCAAGAGTGAGATGTGACCTCACAAAAATAATGTGAACTGCAAGTCGAGATGGAGAGAAAACTTACTCTTTAACTTAGAGAATGCAGAATCCACTGAGCCTCTGAAGTGCAATATTCAAGAGCTATAACTGTTAATTTAACCTACTTTCAATGTTCAGTTCTGAACAAACCCATTCCTAACACTAATGATGCAAGTTTTTAAAAAGTTCTCTTTTGTTGAAGTCCTCAGACAACACCTGCAGTAAATATCATTCATGGATGTGGTTTCATGTTTGAGTCCCTGCCTATCAAGACTGTTATCCCAGACTGCTGTATCTGCACTTACACGCTTTTCTGTTACATCAGAAAGGACCCTTGAAAGCTCCTAACCAGCAGTGAACATAAAAACCACTTGCAATTATGAACAGAGAAGAAACAGAATCACTATCATGCTTTCTTATACTAGGCTGTGGTGTAATTCATTGGGATCCGATGCAGAAACCAGCTGTTCAAGTGTGAAGAATACAACCAATGCTAAAGCACAAACCAGAAGCAGCTAAAATAGAATCATAGAATCATAGAATCATCTAGGTTGGAAGAGACCCTTGGGATCATTGACTCCAACCATCTACCCTACTCTACAAAGTTCTCCCCTACACCATATCCCCCAACACCACATCTGAACAGCTTTTAAACACACCCAGGGATGGTGACTCAACCCCCTCCCTGGGCAGCCTGTTCCAATGCCAGACCACTCTTTCTGTGAAAAATTCTTTCCTAATGCTCAGTCTAAACCTACCCTGTTAGAACTTGAAGCCATTGGAGAAGTTCCTCTGGAGGCATCAGAGTGACTGAATCCAAACCAGCTCTGCTACAGGTCAGTTCATTATCTCTAAAGACTCTGATGCTTTACACCAACTCCTTGTGGCCCTATTTCAAACAGCAATAGCTTATGTAGTATCTTTGGAACTTAGGATCTATACTGTAGAGAGTTAAAATAGGGATCTGATCCAAAATCATTAACCACTTCAATTATTTATTAAGTATTTATTAAAATACTACCTACCGTCCTCTTCCTTGATCAGAACAAGATAGTTCACTAATGGAGGGTTTAGAAAAATGTGTGTTTATGATATACTGAAATCATCACAATAATAGTAATTTCCAGATAATTTGAGAGGTTTAAATGCATTTTTCTTTCCAAAGCAAGAAAAAACAAGACATGGAATTAATTAAAGGGCTTAGCAACTATTTTTTCATTTACATGAGCTCAAACTGTGAATAACCAAACTCATTCCACTGAGCTAGAAGAATAACTTCGAATTCCCAGGTTTTTGCTTCTAGAGAATTAAAGCACTAACAAGGAATTGGTAAGAATGTTACATATTTTTTTAAAAAGGCTCTACTACATCTCTCCTTTACACCAGCCCATTGCTAGAAACTTACTGCCATGCAAGAGAGAACACACACACACAACGTAATGTCTGGCTCTCTGATGGAACTACGCGCAGAAATCCTGTGGAAGTCTCTGCAAATTACTCATATCCCGATGACAGGAGTGGAGTGCACGTCACATCGAGCACCTAGACACACACAGGGCCTCTCTTCCCACTGCCTGTACAGCTTATCTAGACACCCGTGTCAGCTGCGGTGATGCGCTGTAAAATGGTACTCCACCACCAGCAATGAATTAACAGGGTTTTATACAAAAGATGAGCCTCAAGTCACAAGTGAAAGGAGCAGAAAATTTGGCGAATCGAGTTTATAAACTCCTACTATCACCTCCTCCAGATACATGCTTGGACCTTCTCATGAGAAATACTGCGCATCTTCTTAAATTTACCTATCATCCAGCTTCAATCATGTCTCTCTTCAAAGTAATAAAAATTATGCCTGCACTAGTTAGCAATGCTATGCACCAGTTTAAGGTGCAAGCTTCTGTGATCAGACTATAATAACTTGTGCCAGTTTCTCCTTGAATTATAGTTATTTCTGAAACAAGTTTTCCACATTCTTTCTGGCTACAGAAGGAGATGTAACAGTAATCTTTGTGCAATGCCATTTGTAAGCTAAATTTATGTTCCAGATTTGCATGTTAAGTGCCTTACTGGTAAAAGCAGCTCTCAAAGACAGCATGTTTATGCTTCCATTTGTGCTTAAATTTGAATGCTACAGCAAAGCCAAGTGAAAAAAACGGATGATTTTAGTTCTTTTTATCTTAAGTCAAATATGGATTGCTTATTTTAATTATTGACTAAGCCTCCTTTCTGTGTGGAAAAAATAACTATTAGCATTTGCAGGCTCTGCCTGGATATTGTTATTTTACACTTGGGCTGTGTCCTCCACAGTTTGTACTCAGGACAAAGTACACTTCTGAAAATCATAATGTTTAATGCGCTAACTACTGTCTCTGCAACACCCCAAAACCATATCTAATGAAGTGCATCCAGCTAGTCATATATTTTAATTTCTTTATTTGGATGATCTCTTAAATATGCTTTCTGTTTGTAATGGATAATCTCAAAGTAGGCCTTCTCTTTGTAAAAGGAAGAGCCTCCCTATTAAAAGGGCGCTTTTCTCACAATTTGAGATTTTGTTGGTTTAACGTGAAGGCATATTCTGACATATATTGCCAGGTTACTCTAATATAAGAAATAATGAACTAAGTATCTCTTGAGAGATACTAGTCTTCAAGCATAAATATTTACATACAGATATACATATGAGGAGCAGGATTGTGCTCTGTGTCACACAAACGTCCATCTTATGACCAGAAGCTCACCCTACACACT
The DNA here is from genome assembly GCA_003697955.1 of Calidris pygmaea. NCBI lineage: Eukaryota > Metazoa > Chordata > Aves > Charadriiformes > Scolopacidae > Calidris > Calidris pygmaea. The sequence continues at coordinate 252,558 of QJSC01015141.1, read as the reverse complement.
TCTACTATAACACTATTCTTCTGCCATGACACTATTCTTCCCTCTTTTTTCCAAGTCCCATTATAATTTTAAGTTTCCCATTCTCACAGTTGCAGAAAGGAGCTTGAAAATGGGGCCTCAGAAAGTCAAATCCCCAGCAATCTACAAAATTAATTTTAAAGCAGCCCTGTACTGGTAGCTAGGGTCACGGATAAAGAGAACCTGACAGCTTCAGCCAGCAAACTTCCCGGGCACTACACAAAACATAAATCGCGCACCTCAAAGGAATGAAGCTTTACATTATATTTACATTATTTATATTTAAATATGATTATATAGTTAATATATTATATTAAATGAACACAAAATGATACACAACGGGAAAATAATCTGTTTATCGTTCAAGTTACACCGGCATTAAAGGCTGGTTTTGTCGTTCATCCGCTCTCTCCCAAAGCAAGTTATTTCAGGATGCAAAAGCTTCCTAATGAACTCTCTGGGGTGGGTCTCGGGGGGCAGACGGGGGCACTGGAGGCCTGGGAAGGGCCAAGGAGCCCCCACAGGTTCTCGAGGGACCCAGGTGTTTGCTCCCCTAAACCTTCCAGCCAAACAGCCTCCTTCCAAACAGCTTGGGGAGCTCTGGGCGTGCAGACCGCCAGGAAACAGCCTAAGAGTCACCTCACCCCTTGTAAGAATTCCCTTAAAAGTCTGGCCTTGTAATTCTTTCTCTGAGACGGTTTAATAGTCTCACTGTAATCTGGTGTCAAAGTATTGAAGAAGAGGCAGATACAACAGGAAAATTAAACCCCAAAACTTTTGAAAATACGCTACATGGCCTAATAATCCCTTCTTCCTTCAGGGGGCTCTTTGCAAGAATCCTCAGGAAATTGTTAAACCTCCCTAGAGCTTCCTATTGCCCCAGCACGTGTGCCATGGCCATACTGAGGTTAAAAAAATATATAAAAAATATATAAAAAAAAAAAAAAAAGAGGAGAAAAAGAAAAAGGTGATTACCTCATGATTAAATGAAAAGTTGTACCGGGCCCAGCAGCTGGCGGGGGCTGGAGTGATCCCTGTGAGGGGCTGGAGGGGTCCCTGTGAGGGGCTGGAGGGGTCCCTGTGAGGCGCTGCCCAGTTCCTGTGAGGGGCTGCCGGGTCCCCGTGAGGGTCTGGAGGGTCCCCATGAGGTGCTGCCCGGTCCCTGTGAGGGGCTGCCCGGTCCCCGTGAGGGGCTGTCCGGTCCCCGTGAGGTGCTGCCCGGTCCCCGTGAGGGGCTGGAGGGTCCCTGTGAGGCGCTGCCCGGTCCCCGTGAGGCGCTGCCCGGTCCCCGTGAGGCGCTGCCCGGTCCCTGTGAGAGGCTGCCCGGTCCCCGTGAGGCGGGGCCAGGCCGCGCTGCCCCGGGCCGGTCCCAGCCGGCTCCAACCCACCCAGCGCCACGGGGGGAAAGCGCCGCTGAGAAGGGGCAGGGGCTGCCCGGCGGTGAGGGGCGAGGGGAAACGTGTGAGGAACAGCCCTGCCAGCCCCGAGGGGAGAGCGGGAGGAGGAGGAGGAGGAGGAGGAGGAGGAGGAGGAAGGGCTCCGGCCGCGTGCCCCTGCAGAGAGTCCCAGTGGAGCCCCCGCCGGAGCGGGTGGGTTCTGCTGAGGGAGCCGCGGCCTGAGGAGAGGCCCCGGCAGGAGCAAAGATGGAGCAGCACACCGAGGTAATTTCATAGAATCATAGAATCATCTAGGTTGGAAGGGACCTTCAATATCATCTAGTCCAACCATCAACCCAACTCTGACAAACAACCCATCACCAAACAATGTCCCCCAGCACCATGTCAGCCTTTCCTTTGAACACCTCCAGGGATGGGGCCCCAACCCCTTCCCTGGNTCAGGGAGTTGGAGAGAGCCAGAAGGTCTCCCCTCAGCCTCCTTTTCTCCAGGCTCAACACCCCCAGCTCCCTCAGCCTCTCCTCACAAGACTTCTTCTCCAGACCCCTCACCAGCTCCGTTGCCCTTCTCTGGACCCGCTACAGCCCCTCGATGTCTTTTTTCTTGGAGCCCTCTCTTAAATGCTTCTTGTCCAAATCACAAACATCCCATCCAGCCTTTCAGATTTTTAGCTCTGTAAAAGCCGAACAGCACACAATTTAAGCTGTCTGAGGGAACGTGCTGTCACTTTTTTTCTTCTTTTGTTTTCTCCGTGCTCTCTTTTGCACCTTATTCCTTCTGTCTGCCTTTTCTTACTGCCCTTCCGTTGCCTGATGCACAAAGTGATATGTAGAAAATGGTGCAGAAGGGGAGTGAAAGGCAACACAGGCCATTATCCATGTCCTCTGTGCTTGAGGGTCTGGCTCATTAGAGGAGAAGATGTGGTTTGGGGGATTTTTTAAACATCTATGGCAACTCATTTTTTTAAAAAAAAGTATAAAAATAATCTTGCGAGTGGCCCTGCTATGATACATCCACAACTAGACCAAACCGAATTAAACAAAGTCTTGGAATAAAAGAGAGTCAAAGTTGTTCTTTTTGTCAGACGTTGGTGAAGAGATTAGGATGATTATTGCCAGTGAGGTTCAGTGTCTTCTCTTTGTACCTCTTTGGCACGTTGTCTGATGGGGGAAGATTTTTCTCTGTCTTATTAGTTTGCACTCTGATTACAGTAAATTACTAAAAGGCTTCAAAAGAAGCTCTGCTCTGTTCTTCTCAGCTGGAAGATCAGAGAAAGTGAAGATGAATAAAATTGTAACAACAACATAAAAAACACTGATAAACCTACATGCAAGGTGTTTTTCTTTAGTGCTAAATAAAGCACGTCTGTCTCCAGTGGAAGGAAATTACACTTCATTTTTCCCAGTGAGTATTTTCAAGTAATTGTTGTTGCGAAAATGAATCTAAATTGTTCAGATATTTCCATTAAAATGTTTAATAATTGATCGAATATTTTCATTATGTTTCAAATTTTGATTAAAATTCTATTGAGAAAATTCTCAAAGCAAAACCTGTTTTGGCACTGATTTTGATATTCCATTTAAAAAATCAGATGTGGGGGGTTTTTTTTCATTATTTATTTTCTGTTTTGTTATTTTAAGCCATTTCCCAACATCACAATACAGTTTGTTTGCATAACTAGGAAATAATATAATCTGGAACATGGAAAGCATTTCAAACACCTCTAAATAATTCCAATTAAAATTATAAAAAAAAGCCCAAAACAGAATATCTCTACCATACACATGTGATTACTAACAGAAGGTCATAATATGAAAAAATAAATTAAGCCACCTTCCAAAACCTTTAGTAATTACTGTGGCAATTCAGATGAAATTGTGAAGTTATTTTTTCCTCCAGTTTTTTAACATCTCAAGTTTTTTTCTCCCCTCAAACTTTGCTTTTTTGGAAGATTTTGTTCTTTTTGAAATGAATTTTTCTAATAATAAATTCTGAATTCTATCACTAGGCAGGAAGAAGTGGTATTTCTTTTTCTCTCATAAGATTAGGAAGCCTCATTTAACATAGCCTTTTCAAAGACGAGATCATACTTAATATTTGCCAACACTGAGTGTAAGCCAGAATTTAATAATAAATCCATCCCATAATTACAGAGCTTCTGGAGTCAGGCTCCTCCAATTTGGAACAGTGGATCAATCGCCTCTTACTCTTGAAACATTTTCTTCGCAGAAAACCACACGACCAGAAAAACATGAAATCATTTTTATTTTAAACGGTGACAAGGACCTGAAAATGAATGAATAAATAAAAATAATTCCATAAATTTTCACCACAGCTAGAAATGTTGTTTTATTATGCTGCTGAATTACTAGGTTTTGATTATTACTATTTTTTCTCCCTGAAGAGACTAATGCTGTCTCTGGAAGAGAGAATTGAACTTTACCTGGCTGAATCTTTCTACTCCACTGCAAGTACAGTCTGCAACATCAGTTATTGTGTGACTAAACGGTCTGGAGAGAAAGACGGTTCTTGGTACATTTAAGTTTAAAGCCTGCTTTGAGCCAGCCTCCAGAAGAGACGGGCCGGGATGATCACCAGCTAACTGAGGGACCTCCAGTTGGGACGGTGAGTAAGCCGCTATCCATCTTCAGCTAACTCTTCAGCCTGAAGGCATGAATATATACCAAACCCCACCAACTCTCTTGAAAACCTGTGTGAAGTTTGCACATAATCCAAGTGCTCCCTATAACTTAGCTATAAATAGAGCCCCAGGTTAAATGCATAACTCTGCTCCATCAAAACGACTGAACCCTGCAAGGCTCTGCTTGCAGCCAGCCTTGGGACTCAGCTGCCCACCCAAAACCCTTCCTCTTTCAGTCCTTAGAGGAAGACTCCTGTACTAGGAGGGTGGTTATTGCTGCTGCTGAGCTGATATCACAGCAGAGATGAAGGGAGGAGGTGCACCCATGCCAGTGGTGAGTTTTCTATCCCTGGCCCTGCTCTCTGCCCTGCCCAAGATGAGCCACAGCCAGCCCTGGCACAGCACCATGGGGAGCAGGAGCCAGGCTAATGTTTCCACCCTACCAAGGAGGCACTTCCCGCCTTTCACAGAGCTGCTCCTTCAGGGCCTAGGGCTAGGGATGAGCGAGAGGAGCTCCAGCCCTTGCTGGTAGTTATAAACACGGGATGATGCAGCTGGAGGCCAAACCCTTAAATGCAGCTGAGGCACAACCCTGAGTCGGCCAGAGCCTTGAGACAGGTCTAACTAGGCTTTTCTGCATTGTGTGCTTCCCAGAGTGGCTGAAAGACAGATTTTATACAAATAATCTAGCAGTTCAACCTCTTCAACGGAAAATCGGCAACTAAGTGGGACTCCTCCTATGCTGCACTGCTTCCAAGACTTGCTTCCAGGTACCTCAGTGACCTTCCATGCCACAGCTATCCCTATGCCACCCCCCTGATGCTTGGCTGTCTGTACCCACACTGGGCAACCCCAGCACTCACCATGCGAAGTTCACAGCTCCAGTCCATCGCTTTTGCCTCTTTCACTAAGTAGCAGATATTTTAGCTCATATTTATTTCTCGTATAAATAAACAAATACAGATGTATTCGCGTGCAGCAAAGCATTTTGTGATGTCAGGAAACTGGTGACCTTGTTCTTTGGGTGCATTTTTCTTTCGTTTCCTCATCTATGAGCAAACATTCCTGACACAAACTTATCGCAATCAAATAAATTTCAGAAGTTGAAGAAAGAGTTAGAGCCTGTTAATTTATAAGACCCTATTTTATAATTTCAGCTCTTCATCTGAAACCTATAGAGTATTACATTTTCTCATTTTACCTGTCTTCAAAGAGAAGACTGGTTTTCACATATTTTCTTTTTCAGATTTCACCAGTAACGAAGGAGACATTTTGCTGGTGTGGACACTGTTAAAGAAGAGGTGCAGTATATTACCAGAGATTTCGTTTCATAATTCAAATTTTAAATGTTTAAAATCCCATTAGCTTGTGACTGAAATGACTGTTGTTAGACTTTAGATAAATACACACATTACAATCCTACTGCTGAATGTGCTGCACGGTAAGTGATCAAAGATCATTTTGCCACTGCCTAAAACTGGAAATAGAAGATGACATTATATAAGCCAGACCAAATCAGATTTATACAATAGTATTCTGTTAGTATAGCTACTCATCCAATGTAAATAATTAAATCCTTTGACTCACATCCTTTGATTTAAATCCTTTTAAAAATTAAATCCTATGAAGTCAAAATAGCATGAAGCATTTCTGTCTCCTTACATCTCTTCCTACTCTAAAAACTATCTCTTCAAAAAACAGATTTCCAGAATAGCAAGAACAAGAGATTTTAAACTACTTCTTAAAGACCTCCCAGTAACTTCAAGTTATTTCCTGGCTTGTACGAAGACAGAACTGTAATGATTTGAAGTATTCACTATTTTCATTGTAATATAAGTGAAGATTATAAAAGTAAGACGGTGATTGCAAGCCTCATTTAAGCAATGTCATTGACGTGGTTCCTGGAATTTTTTTAGCTTTTCATCTGAGACTATGTATTTTAAGTACCATTAAATATTACAAATAAATGGTTTTGATTTAATAATAGCCAGTAGAAAGTTTGTCATATCTTTAAAGAATTACTCCAATTACTTTATCCAAACAATCAATTCGCAGAACAAAAACCTGTATCAAACTAACCAGTATTTATTGAGCATTTATTTCATCATTCACACCATTTTTATCCTTTCTGCCAAGAAAAGCAGGCATTTGCCATTCTCAAAGGAAGGCAACATCCTTCATGATAAATTGTTTTTTCTTCTAACACTACTAGTCAACCAACAGCAATTTAGATAAACTGTATTTTAAGCCAAAATCTTAAGGGAAACCCTAGCTCTAAAACTTTTCAAAACAATGAAGATAAAATACTTCAGGTAAAATACTGCGAAGCTTCCCCCCGCTCCACAGGCTCGTATAAAGCAACCACAAGTATTGTGTGAAAATTCTAGACTCTTATCTCTGCAATATAGTGGCAGAAATTATTTGGTCATACGTGTAACTGAGCTGGTTTCATTAACAGCAAGTTCGGGTAGTAGTAGCAACCTAGTATGGCAGTGCACAGATCAGTTAGGGATCGTTCACTCTACCAACGCAGTACTTTTGCAGCTGCAGTCTCAGTGTACTATAACTATTCTTATTATTCTACACTTTCATTTTGCCCTGCAAATACTGACAATATGAGGGGTGCGTGATGGCAGATCTGGACTTACCTCTAACATTTGCAAGGTAATCTGCAACCTGTATCAAGGAATATCTCAAGAGACTAGTGGAATATATTGTTTTGTGTAGGTGGAATTCTGATAAAAATGTAAGGAAACTGCATCCATATCACCATTTTTTTTCAAGGCATGTTCAGTCCAAGTACAGGCAGAACATTGCTTCAAACTTCTACTGCACTGACAATAACTTAAGAAAAAGAATTAATCCCATTAGTCACTGCATTTCTGCAAGTAAAGTTGACAACATAACTTTACTTGTTGCACGCTACTGAAATATTTATTAGACGCTGGTTCCATGTGTGTGCCTGTACAGCCTTCTAATGATAGCAAAGCATTTCCATCACCTATGGAAGTAAGTCTACTGTCCTACAAATGTGGTAGTACAGTATAAAACTTACATTAGGGCTAGTGTTGTAATGGAGTTGATGATTTCTACAATCAAATTGACCATCATATTGAATACTTTGGTCATATTATTGCTGATGGAAAAAAAAAACCAGATTTTTTTAACTGTTCACATACACATGAATACTTGAAGACATTGCTTTATTCAAGATTAGGACTGGAAAAGTAGTGTTGCGAGCAGACACACTGTTATTTTTCCTATGGTCCCTGCAGGCTAGCCTATGAAGCTCTGCAAAGCTCTCTGGAGATGCTACCAGAGAATCTTGTTACACAAACTCTCCTTCCTTTTCTTCAAACTAAAGAAAAGACCAGAGGCAGGTCAATCAGCTGGGAGAAGAGTGTTATCCATCATTCTTCCATAAGGCAAACCCAGGAAGAACAATTACTCATCCTTACTGAAACATAGCTAAATCCATTTCTATTTGTAGATGGATTTACCTGAATGCATCCAGAGAGGTAGCTCTCAACTCAGCAAAAAACTAGAAGTGTACAAGAAAGCCCTAATAATTGGCTTAACGGAAGACTTACATTCTTAACATGCTAATGTTATTGTATCAATACCGCTATGTTGATTTTTATTACCTCAAGATTTGGTTTTCTTTGTACAGAATTTCAGTCCTGGACGTGCCAGCTAAAAGATATTAGTGTAGATAAGAATTGATGCTTTCGTGGATGCCCTACTGCTACTAAAAGAGGAAAATTTGGAAAGGCTTCTCATTCCGAAATTTATAGCACCCATTAAGAAGTGTACTCTCTATAATTACAGCTGTGGGGGAAGAGGGTTGCTATACATCATGTTGCCAGTATATCATATGGTGAAACCAGTATAGCAAGTTATTGCAGGTTTAATCATGGAGGATCTTTCCCTTTTCATTTATTTTCCTTTTCCATCAAATTCTGCATGAGTCACTATTCAATGGTTTGCTCTCAGTTTTAGCGAAGATGATCCAGCATTGAAGAAACACGTTAAACGTAGTCAAATTTCAACAAATGATAAAATGTACTATGGTCAAACTCGGTAAAAATACCTAGAATGGATTAGTGATTTAGTGCAGTGTAGGCTTATCTTTGATGAAGATTTGACTTGCCTTATGCACCTCAGGT
>QJSC01015141.1:206760-243864 GCA_003697955.1 Calidris pygmaea | reverse complement strand
CTCCTTTCAGGGAGTTGTAGAGGGCAATGAGGTCTCCCCTCAGCCTCCTCTTCTCCAAACTCAACATGCCCAGTTTCAATCTCTGCTTGTCGATTCTGCTCCAAGCAGTAGTCGCAGGGCTGGCTCCAGCACCTCTTCTACCCCTTTGGGAAGGTGTTAGGTCTGCGACGACAGCCCATTTACGCCAGTGCACTTGTAGCTGAAGTACCGGGGCAGGAGGGGAAGCACCAGAGCGTCGCCATTCAGTTTAGAACCTGGTAGGATTCCCATAAAGGATGGTGTCAGGGTCTCTCTATATCTGTATCCAGAGACCACCTCAGCCACAATTTCCACTTTCTCTGTTGTCAGATCCCTTTCTCGCTTGCAAGCTCTATATAAACACGTGGCACTATTGGAGATACGCATCAGAAGAGTGATCGTAAAAGGAAGTAAAGACAAGATGCCTCCCGTACTGGTGTGAAATTCAAGTAGTTTTGTTTGATTATAAACTATTGGAATAAAGTCAATTTTGTGCTTCTCATTTCAACCCAAGAAGTAAAACTTTTGTGTGAACTCTACTCATGGTGTACCACTATGTTATATATACATAGAATACAGTATATAATGCTTTCTAGCATTGTGTAGTTCATATTTTAACTTTTTTGATATTTGAACAATACAGAACTGATGTGAGATGTACATGATCACAGAGAAAAATATCATTTTTTTAAAAAAAGGGCATATATTCCTTAATTTTCACCTTTAATTGTGATACAGAAACTTGAAAATACTAGATCTGCTGTGAAGTGGAACCCTCTTCTACGGTTCAGAGACTGCACTAGGTGAAGAGCATTAAAATTGCTTTTGGAAAAGAAGGAGGGGAGGAGCCCTGATTAGGTCCAGGGAGCAGTTCTGGTAATCTGTCTTTAACAACTTAACCTGCAGATGGTGGGTGCTTGCCAGGGTGACACATAATGTTGTTCACAGCATTTCAGTGGTTCCCCCTTCATAAAAGCACACCCCTCAGTGGAGCTGCAGTCACAACACAGACACTTAGCCTGATTGTAAGCTAGGAACCTATGGGCAGCAATGGGCTGGTACACGCTGATCTTACGTGCTCAGGAGAGGAGAGGCTTCTGAACATGCAGAGTGCATCCGAATTAGGGTTAAGATTGTTCCAAACACCCCTAGAGCCCTATCCTGGCTTTGTCTCTCCTTCTACCAGGCAGCCTTTTAACAACTTGCACAGTTTTTAGGTGAGGGCAACTGAAGAGGGAATTAAAAAGTCAGACAGGAAACATTAAAATAGCAATAAATTGTGATATATACAAAAAGAATAACTTAAGGAGTTATTAATTGCTAACATCACACTGCTGAAGCTAATGTTTGCCACTTCTGATGTTTTGTGTTGTTGCTTTGTGTTATCTAGAGCAATGCTGTCCAGCCCCAGCAACTGTGGGAGATACACATTCATCTTGGAATATTCCTTTCCCTCTCCCTTCTCCTCAGCTGTAAGAGAAGATTGCACCATCATGCAGACCTACATATCCTACAAGTATATCCCATCTTTATCTAAGTGCCCTTTGTTATTCTCTGTGAAAATAATTATATTATCAGGAGCTGTTAGTTTACAAAAAGGCATAAAGTGTTGCGGAAATAGATTTGCTGGCACTGATATTATGTTAGATTTGTTTACTTTGGAGATCAAACAAAAGAAACAAGTTACATTGCCTTGCCAGAATGTCACGCTGCTAGACTTTTCTTTGCAAAGAAAGAATTTCTCAGAAGTAGAGTTGAAAAAAATAACTATCCCAGCTTCCATTCAGTTAGCCACCATAATCTAACGTGTTAGCATACCAGAAACAAGGAGGTATATGCATATGAAAGCGCGTGTCTCTGTATGTCAGAGACTGGCTAAGCACTGCTCACAACTATTTGGAAACCAGAAAAATAGCTCACAGGCTGATTATATATAAGAGTGTGTGTACATATAAATGCAAATATTGCCCATAACTGCTGTTAGTGAGGCAGATAAAAGATCAGACCACTGATCAAGCCTGAACACTTCTTGCTATATATTGCTAGCTCTTTTTGGTAGAGTATGTTGCCTATCCTTGTACAAAAAAAGAATAACAATACTACTCAAACTGTGTTTAAAAAGCTATAAAGATACAAATTGCCCTTTAAATGACCATTAAGAAACATTTCAGATTGCAAGATCAATTCTACAGCTGAGAAGAGGAATGAAATCCTGCCACTAGACCCATCCAAAATTGAACTATGAAATGGGCTGGAAAATATACTGCTGAACCCTTTGCCAATAGGAAAACATATTAAATCAATGAAAGAATATTTAGGTAATTAAATTTTTATAACCTGAGGTAAGAAAACAGTATGATTTGTCATAAACAATGAGCAGTGCCTTCCAATTTTTAAATGAAATAATCAAAAGCAAAATTTTACTGTTCCTGCCTGGATTCTTCATTTTCCTCTGTGTATCCATCCCTAAGAGATGACCTCTGAATATTCTGTCAGTGTGAGAGGAACTTGTATCTCATACGTACAGAGGAGTTGCTTAAAAGTTTTGTCAATTAATGTCTTTTCTGTTGAAAAATACCAGTTTGTCAAAAAGTAATACATATGAGAAAAATGTGGCTATAGTTATAATTTTATGTAAGAGAAAAATTAATTTATTTTACAAAAGATGACTCACTGCTGCAATACTTTCGGAATGAAATATTTCTAATGAGCATTTTAAAATTAAAAATTTTATATTATAAATGGCTTTCAAACTTAAAAGTTTTGAAGACTTAATTTAATACCTTAATGTTGGCAAAAGGAAATATTAAGGTGATTTAAATATATAAATATATAATATTCAGACAAATGCATTTCATTCCATTTTTTTAAACAGGGGAAAAAATGTGGTATTTTCTATGAAACAAAGAATAAACTTCTCTTTCTTTCTGGTATATATATACATTAATGCTACATCAAGTCTGTATACGATGCCTTCTGCTTTTAGCAAATTGGCAAGGATGTGATAAAGAAAAATGTGTGCAACCACAAAGTTTTGGTCCTATATAGTCCTATATATAGCCATGGATTATAACAAAACTCACAAAGATTTCTTTATTTTTTACTTTTCAAATTAGATTTAAGTGGGTCAACAGATCCAAAAGATACTAGCAGCAGACAGACAAGGAGCTGGACCACCTTATCTTCACTCCCTCAAAAAGGTAGGCTAAAAGCTAAATCTTGGTTTTGTCATGATTGAAGTTGCTGGCTGAAGTCAAAAAGAGTTGAAATCAGAGGGGTTAGACATACCAATGAAATACTGGTGTTACAATTAAAATCAAGTTCAGTTATCAATGCAATTTGCCCATTCACAGCAAAAGATGTAACTCCTAATTTAGACAAATGTGGCCTGTTTTCAGTTAGGCTGGGTTCTAAAAAAAAAACAACAGTCTGAAGTCTGAAATCTTGCAAAATATTTAAATATGTGCTTAATTTAAGTGATCTTGTTGTCTTCATTTTGCTTACATTATGTGGTGAAAATAATTACTGAAGTCACAAGGGCAGAATGAACATTAAGAAGATATAAGAATAAGACAATAGTCAGTGCAGTTTTAAAATTTGTATGTCTGTCAGGAAAACATTTTAGGCTTCATTAGCAATAACTGGTTATGCGATTTTGCCTATCCATCAAATATATGTGTATGAATAAGCATCCTTCCTTTTCAGAATGCCTGGTCAGTTATGCCCCTCTCAGGATTCAACAGTTGTTGTTAAATGATTAAAATGTTTTCAAATAAATTCACATCTTTTAAAGCATAATAAAGAGGATAAGCACGTGGTCTATACATTCTGTCACTTATTTCAGGTTAATACACACTCGATTAGAAATGATAGCACCAAGAGTAAAAAGGGTTTATTATTTGCTGCAGCGTCTACTTTAAAGTTAGAAGAACATTGTTCTACATTAAACATTAAAAGCTTTGAAAGACTTTAAGGAACCTGTAAATCTGTTCCAAATTAAAATATTATCATCCATCAGTAATCTCTTGAACAAATAAAATGCATTTATTACTTGTTTCATATTCATAAATGCCATTGGTTTAATTAAAATATTTGAAAAGTACAAAGCATGTATTTTTTTTCCACAACTAAGCTTGAATTAAACATGCAAATGTCTCCTAGCCATGACTTATGGTGAATAATTGACTTAAAGAGAAAAAAAATTGGCACTAATTTACATCTTATCTGGTTTTCCCTATCAAAAAATCAATAGAAGCCAGGCAGAGAACAGAATGTTAAAAGTTCCAGATTCCGAGGATTTTCTAAGTTTGCATAATAAATGTGACAACCCTCCTGCAGCATTCCTTTTATCACATTAGTTCCACAAACCAGTTTATCTGAGTGCATTGTTCACATAGTAAAAATTCTCATTTATTTATAATTGCCTAATCAACTGAAACTTAATTGCATTATGCTGTAAGGACCTTTGATGAAGCTTTAGAAATCTGCATAAACATTAATAATTTGAAGCCTTAATTAATAAGAATTAAAAAATAAACTTCAAAAGGAATGTAAAAGCTGGGTTTGATTTGCTTTGTAGAAATTATAAGGTATACTTTCATCACCTCTTCAATTTTCTGTTTGTATATTCTTCAGCGAAAAGCAGTAAGCACAGAGACTTTATTAGAAGGAGGAGTTTAATGGCATCCAATAAGTATAAGCATCTTTTCTGGCATTTAAATTTCCAATAGCTAAAACAAAATCTGACAGTTAATTTTCCAGATAAAATGTTTTGTAATTCAAAATCACTCTGACATAGAGAACTCCTTGATACAAACAAAGATTTCATTACTAAAGTATTTTTTTAAAAAAAACCCACTCCTATATCTCCATGCAAAGATGCTGCTAGCGTGGGTTGAATTGTGAATCCTTTGAAGTCAACTGAGTCATGAGAACATAAAGCTGAAACAAATGAGTTAGGAAATCACATGCAGCAGCGCAGAAGGAGAGAAATAGCACTGGGTGAAATCAGCAATACCTGGCTCAGATATGAACTAGGCAGAACTGTGCACACAGGGGACAAACCCAACGATTCCCCATGTGAGAAGAGCCTTTTGTGCCTGTCAAGACATGGCAAGTATCAGAATTGCGTGGCATTATGCTCTCTGGTCTTCTGCAGAGCTACACCCAAAGTGCTAAACAGAAATAAAGCTGCACATGTTTCCAAAGCCTAGGGGGGTATTTGTACAGATTTCTGCCTCATTAACTCTTCCCTTTCTCCTTCTCCTCTTACCCCGCACCTGGGGGGAATGCAGACATCAAGGTGTGTAACATTTTCTACAGCTCTGGCTGGAAGCTGGTGAATCCGCTGACCTGTGAATACTAGCCTTAGACATAGACGAGTATATGTACTCATAGATGAGTATATATAAGGAAATTGTTAACTATTATTTTTGGGGCATTCTGAAACTCATTAAAACACACAGGAAAAAAAAAAAAGAAAAAAAAAGAATAATAATAAAAAAAAAAGTAAAGTAACTCCAGCATTTATTTTTCTATGTGATTTCTACATAAAATATATTTTGAGTGATGTCTCCTGGTCATCAGCTGTGAATTTACAATACTGAGCAAATCCAGTATAGTATAGATTAATTTATATCCCCTACGTGGCCTAGCATCCGAGAGCTCTAATATGCTACTTGCTCTATAAACTCAGAACAAAGAAATAGTTGCATCTTTTCTATTTCAAGACCCTACACACTGTGAACTCAGCAAGAGACAAACAGCACACACTGTCAAACAGAAGAAGAAGCAAATAGGTCGGTCGGCACAGCAGTGCAGAGCAGACTTAACACCGCCCAGGTGTTAGTAAGCATAATGGGAAGCAAAGTTAGGAAAAGTGTTTGAAGGCAGAAAGTGAGGTGGTGGGGTAAAGGATGCTCAGAAATACAGTATTAAACAGGAGACAGGGCAGAAGATGCTTGGTTTGGGGTAAAGGGGATAAAAAAGATAGATAAGGGAAGCTGATAAGTTCTATTTGGATAGGGAGAAGGGGATGAGAAGAAAAAGGAGAACTGGAAGTGTTCAAGACCAGGCTGGATGGGGCTCGGAGCAACCAGGTCTGGTGGGAGGTGTCCCTGCCCAGGGCAGGGGGTTGGAACTGGATGATCTTTAAGGTCCCTTCCAACTCCAACCACTCTACGATTCTTTGATGAGACAGGGTGAAACACTGGGGGTGAATAATAATGAAAAAGAGAGACTGCAGCAAAAAGGAAATTTGCATAATGTGCCATACCGCCAGCTCGTGTAGGTTAGCCTAATTTTATTGAAGTCAGTAGAGCTAAGCCTATTTACAGAAAATAAAGAAATAAAATTTATTTCATGCATAGAAATCACTCCTATTATTGTATCATTTTTTCTAGGGTAGATTTAGACTCTTAAACAATCCCACCAAATTAAGTCTAAAAATAATGCTCTTAATATAAAAAATAATCCCAAATAACAAAAAAGAACTGAAAAAATTTATCTGGCAGTATTTTAAAAAGCACCTTTATCTATAATAAGATAAGAAAAAGAGAGATTTACTTGGGATTTATTTGTGGCCTGCAATATAGCTAATATATGTGCAGTACAAAGATTACTGTTTAAACTGACTGTAACCCTTTAAATTAAAGGAGAATAATATGGTAATTTCATATAGCATTGAAAATGTCAAAATAATTTGAAGAGATCAAGAGAGCACAAATTCCACTAAGTCAATTCATGCCTATCAAGTAACAGGTCTGCAGGATATTGGAAAACACAAAGAACTTCAACCGTAAATGATGGGGAACAAAAATATAAAACGAGATACTGTGATTTAGCAGCAATTGATTAAAATGAAAGGGGATGTTCACCTGCCTGATTGTTGTTCATTTCCATCAAAGACTACCGCCAAGTTTCAATCAATCAATCAAAAATGACTGGTAACCACAAA
Organism: Calidris pygmaea; assembly: GCA_003697955.1. Classification (NCBI taxonomy): domain Eukaryota; kingdom Metazoa; phylum Chordata; class Aves; order Charadriiformes; family Scolopacidae; genus Calidris; species Calidris pygmaea. The sequence goes on along the minus strand of QJSC01015141.1, from coordinate 236,891 downwards.
TGAAGACAGAAAAGCAGTAGGACTGAGCACTACTCCAGATATTTAGGATCGAGATTTGAATTTTCAAATTTATAGACTGCTTGAATGAGGGTTTAGAAAGGGTATATGTATAAAGTCATACCACAATATGATTATACTGTACATGAAAATGTAGCCCAATATTTAATTCATAGCTGTAATCTTCTACCATTTTTCAAAATCCAGTATCAAGCTCCTCAACAAATCTTCTGCACAGCACTTAACATTTACAGGTGGGATCTTTTATATCAGTTATAGCCTTGGACCACATCTTTTCAGTGTCTTCCCTTAAGTGCACTTGGCATGTTGTCTGTCTCTTCGAAGACTCTTATATCTTCATCCCCAGGAACCACTGAAACCAGCATGTGCTTTTGAAGGCAAAATTTGCCCATCGCTATCTGAAAACGACTCTATCTCATTGCGAAATATGCAACTGAGGATCAGGTTTTCAAGGCACAGTTGGTGGTATTGCCTTGTTTATACATAAATTATCTAAAATTTAGAGGTATGTGAAACAATTAATTGAATTCTGCATGAAAGACTCATTGCAAAAGGTATTGCTGAACAAAGTCTGTCTTAACATGGCTGCTGTTGTTCTAATGAACCAAAATCCATCACAAATATGTGGAATAAGCAAAGCAGGATGACAAATTATTGCTAGATTTCCTTGACACTGCCAATTCTGAAGGACTGAACCAGTACTTGTCCCTCCTTGCTGAGAAGGCCCTTGCCGTTCTTAAACCATTAAGCCCAGTTTCTAGTTTACGAATATAGTACAGCTCAAATAGCAATAAAGAAGTATCTTCTTTAATTTACATATCTGCAAATGTTCGCTTCCTTTTATTAAAAGAGTATTTCATAGAGCAGAATTCCAGTGGAAAGCTGTTTACCCATCAGTCTCTGACTCATCACTCCTTATCACCGATCCAATTTCCGTGGCAGATAATAACTTGAGGTCAGTCTCTTTCGTTCCCTTGTGTGATGGTACCATTCTTCTGTAATATTCATAAAAATAGATACTTGATTATCCGATACAGAGAACCAGACCAAAACAGTTATCCCATAAATAAGAGGTTGCACATCTTTCGTTGAGTTTTAAAGGGCTACTATAAATGTAGAAACCAATATCTCTGTGTCCATAAGCATATATCTAAATTCATCATTTGGGAGCTTTGTTTCTGTGAGGTAATTCGTATCTTGAATCAAGGAGCCTTGCAGATGTGTAAATTAACCAAATACAGCACTTCTGGGTGCTAAAAGACTGTGATATGGAGGAAAAAAAAAGTTGCCAATCAAGTAACCATCTCCCTGCAGAGATAACAGAAGTCAGAGGAGACACAGAAAAAAACTTATTGTCTGATTTGTGACCAAACTCATTCATTGTTCTAACTCCAGCTGTCTCAGGCAGAGTGGTAAGCTTCCTGGTCCTTCCTAAATGCAAGATTTTTCCAAAATACCAAGAATAAAACAGCAGGTGGAAGGGAGAGTGGTGCTTCCGATCACGGGAAAAAAATACTGCAACTGCCTGAATGCTTTTCTGAACTTCCAAATGATTTCACAAAGAAAGAAAGATTTTACAGGGTAATACCTTTCTCATGCATTTGTGGACGGTCACTGCAGTTTAAGGCACTTTAGAAGGAGCTGGGCTGTGTGTTTGGCTCACTCAAACTATTACAGTACATTTAGGAAAAGGAGCCTGAAGACTTGTCATTCCAAGCTCGTTTCATGCCAAATGGTTCATTCCCATTGAGATCCCACCCGTGAAGAATTTGTAGGTAGAAACTGTGTCAATATGTAAAATGGTAAACAGCACCCTAGTTCATCCAGGGTAAGGCATGTTTCACTCAGAAACTTTTCAGTGAACCAACAGAGAGAGAGGAGGGGCTTATCCTTTGCCGAAACGAGTTCATAGTTGGCCTTTCAAGCAGGAGAAATGATACCCAGGCCAACAAAGAGAGGTTTGCATCTCTAAGTAAAACCAGACATTAATTTGGAGCTAGGGTCAGCCTTCTTTTAGAGGAGGAGTAAGTAGATTACATTTTTGGGGGGAAAGGATTAAAACTTTCTGGAGATTGGTAGAGTTCAGAGGAAAAGCATCTGTAAGAAGTAAAATGTTACACCAAGCAAAGTGTATTCTGATGAAAAATAATCAAAGGGGAGTTCCATTAAATAGGATGCCACCGAAGGCACAGTCTGCTTCTCTGCCTGCCACCATGTTAGAGATCACTGTTCGCTGAAGGAAAAGGAGGGCGTTCTGGTTTATAAGTAATTTAAGTACATTTTTCTTTCAATTCTTTGCCTGTCTGTTACCGAATTTCAATACGCTGTGTTGTCAGTTTACAGTGTTATTAATTCTTCTATTTGTGCATTATTTTACCCTGGCTGGAGTTTAAATCATCTAATGTGACTGGATAGCCCCAAGGTATTCCTCACCGAAAGGCCTGGCGGAGGTAGGAAAAGGAAACACTCAGCAAGATGAGATTCTTTTTATACGCTTCATCCAGTTTGGAGTCTAACTGAAAGTGGGATTTAATACTGAATGAGTTACAGGAGGCATAACAGACGCTTTAGGCAAAATAATTTAGAAACACATCTACTTAAAAGAGGAAGTTGCAATAAAACATTTCCACACCATTAACTGTAGGTTGTGCACATATTATATAAAGAATCCACATGAAGAAACACTTGCTGTAATAAAACTGTGGATTCCAGATTGCAGCCAGGAAGCACTGACAGACTGTAGGACTCTTGGAACTGAACATGCTCCAAAGCTATGTTTCAAATTCCTAAAGCTGAATTTAAGAGGTTTTCGAGGCACCAGAAATTACTCTGCAGTAAAACTAACAGCGCGAGCCCGTTTTGTACCCAAGGGAGGGAAGAAGGCAGCATCGCAGGGCTAGAATGACTCATAGCCCAAAAAGGAAGACTACAGGAGATACGGTCTGTTAATGAGCCTCTCCGGAGAGAGGGGAAAGCCGTGATTTGAGAGGTAGACAGGAGTTTCCTGAAGAACAGGAAGAGCTTTGCAAGCCTTGTATCCTTGTTTTGAGATTTGCGTGAGATCAAACTTATTTAAATGTATAAACAACTGTCAAAGGTTCTGAACTTATCATCGAGTTTTTGGAAGTGCTGTGTTGACGCCAGTGAAGGAGAAGCAGAGCCTCTCCTGGCTTTGGAATGGCCGCGTCGAGGGTTTTCACAATGCCTGCAGATCAGTGCTTGTCAAATTAAATTCCAGGCAATTCAAAGAATAAACTCTACTGCAAGAAATGATACCTTGAGCTAATTATAACCTAGTGCAATACACTTCTAAACTGTCCGGAGACACCCCTCACTCTTTAAACTGGGGAAAATAAAGATAAAATTTAAAAAAAAAAAAGTGATCTAAACCTTGTGTAACTGTGCCATCCTTTTTGAGTGATTGATCCATTTTGCCAACAATACCTCGAAGCACATTTTAGAGGATACGAGCAGCGCTGATGGAAAGGGGAAGAGAGGAAGAGTAAACAGAGCATCTGCAATTAATTTCCTGTAGTTGATACAGCTTCTCATAATGTATTTCTGCCTTGGTGTTATTTTCTTCACGCAGTCCCCCCGTAACTGGAATAATAAAGGGTGTGTGAGGGGGAGATATGGAGTTGGCATAAAGGTGCAAAACACAGGCAGTTCAGGATGTATTCTTCCTTTTAGGACATTTGGAGAGTTATAACTCTCGATGACATTTACAGCACTGTTTGTCTTAACTATTTAGGCTATAATAGCACACATTCTCATCTGAGCTGTATCTGCACCGGCCCATAAAGATGCCAGCTGTGACCAAAACCAAAACTGAGAGTGTTCTCACAAATTCTCTCCACCCCAAACCCAATCGCTGCTGCTGCCAACTGATCTATATATTAAAAAAAAATCCATACAGTAAAAAATTTCAATTAACCCTTACTCAAAAGCCAAGAAATCCACAAAGATCAATAATAATTTTATCTGCTGCACAATTATCATTGATTATATTACAGATAGGGACAATTCATAGTAGAATTACTTTTCTAGAATAAAAATCAGACCAAAGAATCTCTTAACCCCAAAATATAATGGTTGGTAACACCAATTACTCTTTATATTGCACTGTAGTGTACAGACTCTCCTATTGCTTACAAAGTCACTGCTTATGAAGAATAATAAAGGTAAGTTGCTAGGAACACTTTACAGCTGTGCAGTGTAAACACAATGTTTTGAGTTCTGTTTCTTAAAAAGAACCTAACAAAAACAGATGCACAACATCGTTACTGAAGAGCTGTTAACAAATCCTAGTTAACTGTGGTGGCTGGAATCAGTGTGAGAACACTGATTAAATGGTTATTCCAGAAAAGAAAACACTGAAGGGATAAAAATAAGCAATCAGAAACCCGAACTTCTGTTGAAGGAGAACTCTTGTGGGCAGTCTCCAAGCCACCAAACAGCCATTTCAGAAACAAAGGAAACTGTTGTCTCTTTAATGACATTCAAATCTGCCCAGACCTCACGATCAGTTGTAAAATTACACGGCAGAATTTCCGGCATGCTTTTTGTGACTGAAGTTTGATGAATCACAGAAATCTAATAGAAATATTTTATCGCCCCCCACTGAATCGTTACTAACTTTCATCTGCCAACTCCCAATTGCTGCAGAACCGCCCGAGAGGCCGATGCCAGGGCAATGCCAACTCACTACTTCCAATTTTGTAGTGTTTAAGAAGCATTTTTCGTCCTTATGTAGGTAAACAAAATTGATAGAGAGGTTCACTGAAGCTCCTGCCCTCCAGCACCCTTGTCAGAAGTGGATAATTTTTTCCCTACTGTCTTTTTTCAGATTCAGAATATTTCTATTCTTTTATTTATTCTATGCCACCAAATGGGAAGGTTACAAGGAAGGTCTTTTCCTGGAGTTTAATTTATTGTTCAACAATGAATTGTCCTGATTTTATCATTTCATAGAAGGACTCAAAAGGCACTACCTGTGCAATCATTGTGTGCAGAGAAATGTTCTGGTTGTATAGATACACTCAGGATTTCCTGTTGCTCTTTTCATCTCGTTCACAGAGGCAGTGGCTCCACTCAAAGACTTTTACCTGCCAGTCACAAAACTTACAGGATTATTTGACACATTTTAATGCCAATTTGAGATGGCTGTTAACTACTCTGACTCGCTGCTGGCACTGTGTTGATGTGCTCTTTATTCTTAACCTGGTCTTCATGTTTAAGGAACGAGTTTCTAGGACATTACTGTATTCATTATTTTTGTTATGACTTTAATGGTGGGACCAGTAAATTGCTCAAAACGTCAAGACGACCAAAACGCTAATAGTTGTGTATATTCAGTCCTTAAAATTTCTTTCTCTTGTAGCTTATCAGCTCATTGTTGCTTCTTCCTTAATACTTGTACCATTAAGAAGATAATTAACTCCTTCCTAGCCACATTTTGCCAACATCCTCATTGAGAATATTCAGTATAGAGATATAGCCCTCTCAATCTCAACTTCATAGCCAGTAATAAGCAAAATATGTATTCCATATATTATTTTCATTATCCTTTGAAATATTCTTTTGTTACTGCTCCAGACATCATTCTCTGGATATTAATGTGTTAACTGCTCAGAGACGTATGTATTGTTACTGTTGCTTTTCAAAGGTTTATTAAGGGCAGTTAATTTATAGACTTTATTCCAGAAAAGGTATAGTCTTCCACCTCTTTTCAAAGTAGAACATGTGGCCATGAGTTTTTCTTGACGGAATATCCTCATCCAACATTTTTCTACTGGAACGGTTGCTTTGGGAGAAATGAATAGCAGGGGAAAGAGATTTACTTTCCAGAGATGCTCATTCATCCTATTCATCCTACTCTTTCTTTTAGAGAAAAGGTAATTGTATTTTTGGTTGTTTTTTGTTTTGGGTTTTTTTTTTGGGCGGGGGGGTGGTTGTGTTGAGGGAAACTCAAAGATTAAGTTCTGATTTGATTGTAAGCTGCAAGGGTGGGAAAAATTCAGGTAATTTTAAGATCTGTGATGCTTAATGTAATCTCTCTGTGATGAAAATGAACTCTACAAATGGTGGGGATTTTTTCACAAATATATTTGTTTGTTCTGAAATTCTAACAAGGGCCTTACAGTACAGTTGGGAGGTAGCAGCAGTACATCACATGGGACTGTCATGAGTGAGACTGACAAATAATCTAGTACCAGCTGCTGAAAAAAAAAAGGAATCAAGGGGAAGAGAAATGAACATTTTTGATGTACCACAGTGCAGGGAGTTTCTGGTTTTGTCTGCCATGCGTCTGGTTTTTGCTTTTCAGAGTGTTATTAGCTTATATATCACTTTTGCTGCCTCATCTCTGCAGTGTGGTCTTGTTTCCTCAGTTTTCTTTATGGATAGAAATTATCAGGATACAATCTATGCACATATTTCAATCACCATACTTCTTTGTCCGTCACATGCAATTGATCAGTACATTTCAATAGAAGTCAAAGCTAAATGGCTAAGGTCTTAGGTCCTTGTCTGTGGTCTGTGCATGTCTAAAAACCAGATTCAGATGCAAACTTAAAATACTCCAAATAAGGGGTTTCAAATCATAGGTGAAAAGAAACAACAATGTCAGGACAACAGGTTTGTTTACAGACTAGAGGCAGAAAATTTTGAAATTAAAAACTGTATAAGATATACTTAAATCTCTTAATTTCAGAAATCTGTAGAAGGACCTCTCCTCCAGTTTGTCCTGATTAGCTGCGCACTTCCTCAGAAAAAGGTCTTCAACTAAATTATAAATAAAGACCCCCCTGAGCTACATCTGCAGTACCACGCACACTTCTGGGCGACATAACCAGGTGACTGCTGGACTACTGAGTGACCAGAGGAACGGGCAGCCCGTCCCGCTGTCTATAATCTAACACGACATAACACGCACTACATTTTGCGATACATCAGAGGGAGGAGAGAAATATTCTTTGTGCTGAGCCTTAGGCAAACCCAAACCACCAGGACGGCTCCGCTCCAGGAGCTGATAGTGTATACCTGCTGCTGGGTTATTTGGAAAGCGAACCACAGTCCAGTTGTCCAGGAAACCAAGCCTTTTGCCTCCCCTTTATTGAGCTGGCACCTCTGCGTTAGGCTCAGGGGCAGAGATACCTTCTTTGGAGGCGTGCCATTTGCAGCAGAGAGAGAGAGGCTGCTGTTGTGCTCTGGAGAGATATTATACATTTCCTCAGATGCCGAGCATCCCACAGCAGTTAGTTAACATGCACTAATGGTACTTCGCAGAGCAATTATTAAATTACTTTGTTCTACTGTAATGACCAATGATTAAACTTCCATAACACTGACATTACACGCTTTATTTATTGGACTCCTATACTTATTAAATTATTGGGAGGGTGGGGAGGGATCTTAATAGAAGCGGATTTGTGCAATTATCTTTCAAGGTCAAAAACTGTCTCCCTTGGTGAAAGTAGGTAAAACACATGAAATTAGTTAAGAAGTTGTCAATGTTTAATCTTTGCCTTGTCTACATTGTCTCAAAAGAAAGGTTGCATTTGCATAGCGTGGTAAAACACCTGCATGCCACCCAGAGCAAAACACACACACAGCTGGCTCGTCAGGGGCTGAGATGCAGTGTAGGAATAGTGAGCTTGAAAATAAAATTACCGGTTTTAATTTAATTTTAAAATTACCGATTTAAGCCAACACTGTAGGAATGATCACATCTCCAGTGGCACGTCACACACACACAGAGCACATTAGGTACAAACTGAGGCATGTCATATACTCATCTGGAGGAAACCATTGGAAGGAAATTCTCATACAGGAAGTATACTGCCTGGTATCAACAGTTCTGCTGAGATGTAATATTTAACACATAACCCTAAAAATGAAATACATTTGGTTCAGCAAATTGTTTTGAAGATTTTAGATGAGAAATGTTCAGAGTCTGCTGAAACTAAAGCATTTGGCATTTCATATATTCATGGAATTGTCCAAGTTGGAAGGGACCTTTCAGATCATCTAGTCCAACCATCAACCTCACTCTGATAAAACCCATCACTAACCCATGGCTCTAAGCACTATGGCAACCCGGCTTTTAAATCCCTCCAGGGATGGGGCCTCAACCCCTTCCCTGGGCAGCCCAGTCCAAGGCTTCAGAACCCTTTCCATGGCAACATTTTTCCCAATCTCCAACCTGAACCTCCCCTGGCACAACTGGAGGCCATTCCCTCTTGTCCCATTGCCTGGGACTTGGGAGAAAAGACCGACCCCCCCTGGCTACACCCTCCTACTCACAATTGTCATTCCTGCCTGTATCCAAGGGCAGATGCTTACTCAAAATCCTTTGAAGTTAAGGGGAATATAGCACGTAAAAATTTTGAGATCATATTGCATGTGCATTTGGTCATTGCAACACTGACTATGCCTTTGCAGAATTTGAATTAAATATCTGCTGCTGGTAGTACTTCATGACAATCTTTCATTTGGAAATTAGTTTGTGCATTAGTAATAACTCCACATGATAACCACTGTTTGGCTGAAGTCCACAAGTCCAAATTGATCAGAGCAGCTCTGCTTCTTACAATATAAACGGCTCCCAATGCCAAGGAACTCAGGAGACCATTATTAAATCCAGAATTTTTAAATTTTGTTTATATCTTGCTGCAGCTCCATGCACTGTGTAAGATATCTTAAATTTAAAAGCAGATTATTTCAGTATGTTACGATAACAAAAAATAATATGAAGGACTTGGCTTGTGGGAGCTTATGCTGTTCATCGATATTCTGTAAATCTACTATGTTTTGAACCAAAAAGCTGAGGGACTTGGGTCTTTTTAGTCTGGGGAAGAGAAGACTGGGGGAAGATCTGATCAACGCCTATAAATACTTCAAGGGTGGGTGTCAAGAGGATGGGGACGGTCTTTTTTCAGTGGTGCTCAGTGACAGGACAAGAGGAAACGGGCACAAACTGGAACAGAAGAAGTTCCACCTAAACATGAGGAGGAAATTCTTTCCTGTGAGGGTGGCAGAGCCCTGGCAGAGGCTGCCCAGGGAGGTGGTGGAGTCTCCTTCTCTGGAGGCATCCAAACCCACCTGGACACGTTCCTGTGGGACCTGCTCTGGGTGGACCTGCTCTGGCAGGGGGTTGGACTAGATGATCTCCAGAGGTCCCTTCCAACCCCATAGCATTCTGTGATTCTGTGATCTCTGTTCCTGTACCTCTGTTACTGAAAACATCTCATTTTTTTTCTGAAGAGGACATCCTTTCAAATGCTGTTTAAATTTTGGAAAAGTAGCAGAATGTCTAAGGATTTTATTGCTCCTTCTCCTTGCCAACGGCTGGTGCATCCTGTGCTGCAGCTCTGTTCCGGTAGACATCCACTTCAAGGGAAAGGAGAAGAAATAACCAGCCAACTCAAAATCCTGCTAGAGTACTGATTTCTGGAAGGCTCGAGTACTTTATTAGTAACTCGCCAGCACGGCAGGCTGTGGGAGCTTTAGCCCGTTAGCCACCTCCCTGGGAAAAGAAGCAAATGTAAAATTGCATTGTGAAATTACAAAATGGAATGAAATGAGTAAGAGTTCTTCAAAAAAAGGGGAAGCCAAAAAGAGCATAAAGTTATTTGGTAGAGTTGAGGTCTGAAAAGAATAGGATTTTTCCTGATTTTCAGGTTCTGGATTTGGCAAACAGGAGGTGAGTTGTCAGAGCCCTGTAGAGACAGAAGGACTGGAAAAAAGGCACAGTATAAAATTGGCCTGATAGCCAAAGTAGAACTATTAAAGGTACAATTAATCCACATAATAGGTCATCAGACTGCAACCTCTCTGGAATGCTCTCATAAACTAGGGAGCTACTGACTCTGCATGTTCATTAGGGTGTATATGCACAACTTCAAAATAACGACACAGTTAAATAGATTTTGTCCTTAATTGCAATTCACTCTGTAGCTGGAAGACTGAGCATGGCATATTCATGGCATTTTTGAAATGGCAGGATGGTTTTTGCGCCATTAAATAATTTGACATATTTTCCACAAGCTCAGGCACTCTTATATAGCATACTAACATAAATATCTGACAAAAAAAAAAAAAGCATCACATAGGGCAAACCCAAGAAAAATAACTCCAAGATGGTGGTGGAAAATAGGTCGCAATTGTAAGGCACCTTGCAGCACTCTAAAGGATTTTTAAACCAGGAAAAAAAAAAATCCTACATGTCATTCAACTATGTTATAGGCTTTTGTCTTTTCTTTGATAAGGAGGAACACTTGAAAGCCTCCTTGTTGCATCTCTGTTTTAATAAAATGAAATGCTTTTCTCCGCCGTATTCTTGCAGGGCCATGACTTTCTAATCCCTTCTTTGTTTCCCTGTGTCCCTTCCTGAATATTTCTTGACACTTCCATCTTTAATATCAGCATAAATTAAAAAGATTCAGGGTGCGGTAATTACAGTTTCAAGTACTCTCCAGCAGAAGCATCAAAGAGTTTGCTGAAAAAAGATATGTACTTTTTTCTAAAATCCCAGAAGCTCTACTGAATTTTTCATGGTGAGAGAGTGTGGTTGGTTTTGCACTGACCCCCTTTTTTCCAGCACATTCTTGTTCAATCCAGATACGCAGGTGACCAAGCAAATATACAAGGATGAGTTTTAAGTTTCAGACTTTAATATACTTGATATTTTTAAATGCAGCCTGAACAGGGGAATTCTGGAACAATCTCCACAATGTGGCGTGTTCTTCTCAGCCAAACCAAAGAACTAATTATACTCTCTATTCCTGCTACCCCAGTGTTAAAAATCCAACTCCTGTGAATATCAAGGTCTTCAAACACAAGTTTCCTTAAAATGACTGAGTCTGTGCACAGGGGAGAGCAGTGGGTGCAGTTCACCTTGACTTCAGCAAAGCTTCCAACACAATATCTCCCATAGTATCCTAGTAGCCAAACTGAGGTGACAGGACGGTTTGGATGGACTACAGAGTGCGTGGTACCACTGACTGGACCACTGAGCTCAAAGAATGGTAGACAGTGGTTCAAAGTTGGGTTATAAATACTATTATTCAGGGGTCAATAGTGCTTGACAATATTTTACATCTTCATCAGTGACTTGGACAACAGCAAACAGCAGCGAGTTTGTGGGTGACACCAAATTGAGGGGAGTGGTTCATCTGCTGGAGGGTTTGGGCTGCCCTTCAGAGGGACGCCAATAAACTGGAAAAATGGGCTAGTGGGAACCTCATGAAGTCTGACAAATGTAAATGCAAACTTCTGCACCTATGATGGAATAAACTCATGATTTGGTATAGACCATAGACTGGTTAGGTGGGTAGCAGCTATGCAGAAGGCTGAGTATGGGTCAGCAGTGTGCCCTTGCAAATGACAAAGACTAACCACATACTGGACTGCACTGGCAAAAGCACAGTCAGTAGTTTGATGGAGGGTTATTGTTTCCATTTATTTGACATTTGTGAGGCTGCATCTGGAACCCCTTATCCAATTTCAGGTCTCCTAGCACATCATCAACAAACAGCAGAGTCCAGCGGAGTGCAACTGAAATGGTTAGGGGGATGGAGCATGTGGTGGTTGAGCAATGTCAGAGAATTAACTGGTTTTGTTTAGCCTGGAGAAGGCTGAAGGAGAGATCTAACTGCAGCCTTCAACCACCTAAGGAGCGGTTGCAGAGAAGACACAGGCAGATGTTTCTCCGAGGTGTACAATGAAAGCATTAGAAGTAACAGTTAGAAGTTGCTGCAGGGGAAATTCTGCTGGGAAATAACAGAAAAAAAAATAGCAATAATGAGGGAGGTGCAACACCAGAACAAGTTGGTCAGAGAGGCTGTGCAAACTCCAGCCTTGGAGATTTTCAAACCTCAGCTGGACACGTGACCCCGAGCAAAATACTCTCCAGTTGTTCCTGCATTGAGTGGCGGAGGTCACTCCCAAACCAAATCCTTCTGATTCTAAAATCCTATCATTATCTTGTGAGAATAATGTCCATAGAATCATAGAATCATATGGGGTTGGAAGGGAGGTCTGGAGATCATCTAGTCCAACCCCCCCGCCGGAGCGGGTCTACCTACAGCACGTTGCACAGGCCCATCATTTCATAGCTCCTGTTCCTTCTGGAAGCAGGCACAATGGATATGCTAGGCCAGACTAACTATTCCTTAAACCACAACTATTACAGCTGTTTACTGTCCCTTTGGCTCCAGTGAGAGTCCCAGTCTGATGGTAAAATAAACAACTGGTGAGTTCAGTTTACCTGAATATATGGTTTGCACGCTGTAAGTGAGAGAACAGGTGAAGGTATCAAAGAAATTAGTAGTCGTGATGGTGAGCTGCGTGACTTATCTATTGAGGTGGAGGGATCAGTTAAAAGGAGTTGCTAGACAACTCCACTCTCAACTCCACTTCTCAAAGAAGAAACCTTTGGAATAGGAACAGCCTTCCCCCTGCAATCCCTGACGTTCCTTCTCCTGCCTTTTCCACTTGCAACTTCAGAAATAGTCCCATAGATCTTTCACCCCAGGAGACTGAGTGAGGAAATGCTCAGTGAGCAAGTAGGACAGTCTTTTTTTTCAAGGTAAAAGTGGAAAGATGACAGATTTTCAACGATTTAGGAGCCCATCATGACTAGTCTCCAACTCCAGCAGGCCAGATAATAAATGGAAATGAAATAAATTCTAATGAAGCCTCCACTTTCTTCCATCTCGGAGCTGGCTGCCCGAAGGATGTTCAGACATCTCTGAGCAAAGAGCTATGAGGTCCCAGATTTCGGGGCTTACTTTCTTCTTTACAAGGGCCATTACACAGATCTGAGTGGTTCATTTGTTTTCCTTGTCACCTAAAGGACTGTATAAAGGAGGTTATTATTGCAAAAGGGGGTCACTCCTGTCCTAAATTATGTTCTGATCATTTAATCTGATGTCAACCTAATGCTTGCAAAAGTGGTTAAGACTTAAGATTTTTTTTTTTCCTTCCATAAATGTTGTTACCCAGGTAGTCTAGACAAGAAAGTTAATTGTGCAGGAAGGTGGTTAGATTGGCCTAAATACGCTGGTTCTTCAAGTGTGAAAATGAGCCAGTCTCTGGAGAATATATTTAAACCCCAGCATTTCCACGTCTGTGATAGTTACTGAGGAAAGTATTTGCAACAGTCCTTTAGAAATAAAATAGCAACATGATAAACAACCCTGTTTGGACTGAAGGCGACTGATATGCAAAGCAGGCCATATTGACATTTATAGATGATAATAATGCTACTTCGAGCATTGTGTAAAAGACTTGATACGGTCGTTTTATAGAGACCAGGTTCCCTTCCAACCTCTGCTCATATATACTCTTTACGTTTCTTCTTATTACAAAGATAGCGTTGTTTCCATGTCTGAAAGCAAAACTGTGCTTGTAAAATTCAAGACAGACCTTTTAGTTCAAATATTTGCTTCAGGCTTCAAAGATGAAAAACATCTCTAGTACTCTGCAGGTGGAAATCTTTTTTTTTTTTTTTTTGTGCAAGGAAATATTTATTTGGATATGAACTAAACTGAACTAAAATATCAATAATATTCAACACCTGTACACATTCTTCATGCTGTTGTTAGCAGGGAACAGGTGAATAATTGCCATGGATGAAAACTGGACTCACAAAATAGCCATGAGCAGACAATGAAGTACCAAATAGTTAAAATTTTAAAGACTGCATCAACAGTAGTTTGAGCTGCAAAGGTATATATCTGTTCTTAAGGTAAATTATAAAATCTTTGTGACAGTACTACACATTGCAAAAAACTAAAAAAAAATACATTTTTAACAGATGTTTAAAAATAAGAGCAAGACTAAACATTCATCTTTTTTTTAGGTACTTCTGTGTATGTCACAATCTCTGTCAAGACGGAATTTGGGAATTGAGTTGCCTGTACCATGTCAGATATTTTAGCTCCAGCTACCTCTCTAGAAACGTGAGTCTACTGAGTCCTGTCTCCTATTTGTCAGCCCCATCCGTATGGACCAGAGACCCTGCTGCGCTTGGGTCTGTGGTGCAATGGGCTGCTATTGAAGCACTCAAACCAGTTCCCAGGTGTGCACAAAATAAACTTTGGGATAAATGTTTGCATTTCTAAGCTGAAGAGAAGGATGAAACCAGCCTCTCTCCTGTAAAATCTTATGACCTTGCTCCCACAAAAGCTACGCATGTGAGTGTGTTTCAACTTCAAAATGATTATGTACATATATAAAATCTTTCTTATGCTATAGGAGTTGTGAAATTGAAACTTAAGGAATTTGTATTTGTCTTCTTTGCATATTCCAGATGGGATACTGAGACTCTACTGTCAGGTTCATGTGTGATTCTAGCCAGATTCATGGGTTATTTTTGTTTTGGCCATTGCAATATTGGCCTGGTACCAGGTGCTTCAGGACTGCAGAAGAAGGAGGTTCCCACTGCTTTTCGTGCCTCCTTCTCTAAGCTTATAGGATACCTCTAAGGTTTTCAATCACTGGTTGCAGGAACCTTACATTGGTATTAATGTTGCATAACACAGATGGAGTGCTTCAGAGAGAAGCAGAATAAAGAGAAAACCCCATGGGACTGAGACTCACTGTGATTGCACAATTTAGCCTCTCCACAACCACTACAAATGGTTCTGTGTCCAAACCCAGACTTGCATTAAGCATTTCTTCTTGTGTGTCAGTTTTATACTCACTACCGAGCTAGTTTGAAAAAGCATTTTTGTTGTGTTATCCCAGAATTAATTGGGAGTGGCAATTGTCCAATATGAGTTGTAACAGGAATTTTTACATAGTTTGGCTGCTTGAATAAGATGTAATCTGAAACCAGGGGAGTCCTGCGCTGAGTTTTGCTGAACTAATTCAGCTTTGCCCAGTTATGAGCTTTCCTCTTTCACTTATTTTTAATTCTGTTTAATAATTGCAATTCTGAAATCTCATTTTACAAAAAAAAAAAAAGTGCTACAAGATGTGTTCTGTTTAATTTCTGAAAGGGAAAACAGGCTTTGTTACCCTCCTCTTGAATACTTCCTGAGTTACTTAAAAAACATCTATGAAAACAGTACATGTGTGAACAAAATCTTTATGAATGAATCATACATTTTGCTTATTTTAGCATGCCAAAGGGGTTTAATAGAGGCTTGTAGCAATCTGATTTGTCCCCCCCTCAGAGCTGATAAGGGCCTGCACTTAACACACCCCCACAACCAACCAGTCTCATCCTCTCCGTTTTCTCTGCTGTTCTTCCAATATTTTCACCTAAAAGAAGTAGGGCATCCTCACCGTGATCCTACTCGAGAGGGAAGCACGGAGGACTCCCCGTCAGGCCTGCAGGCTGGCTGGAAGGCAGAGAGCTGCATGTCTTGTGCCTGTCCCTGTAGCCTGGGAGGTTCCCCCTGCTGCGCCGGGATGGGGAGATGTGCTGGCCATCCCAGGAGACAGTGATGGGACATTTCTGTCAGCTCTACCCTGTCCCCACACCAGGCATGTTAAAGATGGATCCCCAGCCTTAGCTTCACATTTTACAGATTTCATTGCTTTGTTTTACACAATCACAGAATACTCATGGTTGGAAGGGACCTTTGAGATCATTGAACCACAAAAAAACCCAACAAAAAACAAATGAGAAAACCACACCACACACCGCACCCACCCACAGATAGACCCAACCCAACAATCCCAGGCACTAGAGCATGCCCTGAAGTGCCACCTCTACACATTTCTCAAATCCCTCCAGGGATGGTGACTCCACCACCTCCCTGGGCAGGCTGTTCCAGTGCCTGACCACCCTCTCAGCAAAGTCATTCTTCCTCAGATCTCATCTAAACCTCCCCTGCCCCAACTTCAGACCATTTCCCCTGCTCCTGGCATTATTCCCTTGGGAGAAGAGGCCAACCCCCACCTCTCTGCACCCTCCTTTCAGGGAGTTGTAGAGGGCAATGAGGTCTCCCCTCAGCCTCCTCTTCTCCAAACTAAACATGCCCAGCTCCCTCAGCCATAAGATTAGTCATAATCTTAAATATTGCATATTTGAATTTAGTAGAACGTGCTTGCAATTCTATTTAATTCCTAAAGAATTCCTTTAATATCGGGTTTTTAAGCCAATGGGTTGCTTCCTCACAGCTAATGCCAGTGGTTGGCAGAGGACGGGCTGGAACCCAAGGGTCCCTCACACGTGATGTGGAGTTGATTGTGTGATTAAGTTTAGCGGTGAGAGACAACAGGGCAAGTGTTGCTGAGAGATAACATATGCTTGGTGAGTGTTGTCAGAAAGAAGGTGTAGCCCTGTGCTTCCAACGTGTGGTGTGTGTTATCACGCATTAACACAAGCCTTGCTGTATCTTACAGTGATTAAAAAGCATGCAAATAAAAAAGCATCTATTTAATAGTGGATAATTTGCTAATGAAATGTTGAGGAAATGAAACTTCTTTGGGAAGTGTTTTCCCTTGAGCTGCAGGAGGAACTGAGAAACACTTAGGCTTTGCATTTTTATATCATGTGTATATATTGTTTTCTCTTCTATATGCTTCAAATTTTTATGCTGCTGCATTTATGGCTTTGGAATGAAAAAAGCACTATGCATTAATACCTAGATGTTAAAAACTCTACTTTCAAGCTGCAATACAGAATAAATATAATATTCTACCTAATGAATTTTAAGCTATTTTTAAATAGTTTGTATAATAGTGACTGAGTTATTTTTAAGTGAACTTGGATGAGAAAAAAACCCAGTCTTTATCTATCCAGATATTTGTCCTTAAGCCTTCTGTTGCTCAGAAAATGAACAACTCTAACCGTCCCTAAATTTCATCTACTTACATAAGCATGCTCCTATTCTGAAGACAAAGGTTTTCTAAAGGTGATGAAAAACCAAGCCATTATTCTAATGTTCATGTATTTATTTATTGCATCCCAATTAAGCATTTGTGTAATCCTTTCCTATATCTAAATTGATGTATTTTACATTTTTTACACATATGCAAACAAGATTACCCGTATAAAGCATCTTTTTTCCCCTGCCTTTAAACCTGAAGTCTCAGAATGTTCTCACAAAGCACTGTTATATTTTTAATATTTTCAGAGGGTAGGGTTTGTGAGAGATCATGCAATGAGGATGTGTACAGGGAAACAGCTCCCGTTAAACCCCTGGGCCAAGTCCAGCAGCTTAGCATGAGCTGGTAAAAACCAGGAGCTTGTGACCAAGTCCTGAAGCCGGATCACAAATACATTCTGTGTGAAATTCCGCATCGTTGGAAACACGAAATATAACAGGAAAGAAAAAAACATAGTTGTAAACTCAAGTCATAAGCCAGCACTGTTGGTAAAGTAAGATAAAGAGATATTTGAACTAAATTTGTGCCCTGCCTTATGTCCCATTGTCCAGCCACACCATTCCCGTGACATTCTGGGTTCATTTTACACCTGGCTGCAAAAGCAGCTTACCTCACAGACTGGAGTGGAAGCTGCAATTGTCCACATCAGAGTGACACACGTTCCCCCAAATCCTAAATTAAAGCAAGTTATAGTATTTCACCATTGCAAACTCTTTTCATCTAAGCTCGTTTTAGCGCTAAGTTACCGGGAGCTGCAGCCCCCGATGCACACACCCCCATCAGCCCGGCAGCTGGCTCGCAGAACAAAGAGCAAATATATATTGACCTATTTTCCACTGGCAATGTATTAACGGAGCCAAACAGCTGTGGTTGTTTATAACACTCAAATATGCAAATTAACTTTCCTCATGCCTACAAATGTGCTTGATATTTTACATAATGCCCAGAACATGCATTTTTAAAACTCCATACCTGGTGCTCAAGGCTAAACTTCAGTAATACGCACTGCAGCCTTAGCTTGCCCGAGTGAGGGAAGCAGGACTGCTTTTCATGCTTTCCAGGTATACACGAATAAAGCTTTTCTTTCATGAAACCAGCTAGACCCACTGCACTTCTTCCTCCATGTGTACATTTGGAGATAGAGTGTCTTCTGCAGGCAGGAATCCGTTATGAGGAGGAAACACAAGTGGCTCAGGTTCCAGGTGAGCTGCATTACAGCTCCGAAGTATCACAAAAATCACATCTCCCTCACCCCTTTATCATTGTAACTCAGTGGGAGTACAGAAAAATCTAATTGGCATTGGAGCTATGAACCCTGAGAGGCTGTCTGACAGCAAGGTGATGTCTTCTTCATGTTTCGATGCAATCAGGGTTGAAAACAAAGACTTCACCTAAAGTTTCTCCCTGGAAACATAAATCTGTTTTATGGAATCTGGGTGCTTCAAAGTTCCAGAGGTTACAGTTTGGTCGTCAGATAGGTGTCCTGTTCTGAAGGTTAGAATAGTGCAGTAAATCATTCTAAACTCTGCTCAAGACCTTAATGGTAATGTATGTCATAACTGTATTTACATGTGTGCAGAGAACCACAAATTTAGCTTGAAACATCGATTCAGTTATTTTACATAGAGTGTTGTATTGGAAACTCTACTACTTACAGAACATCCAAACAATATGGGAATTTCTGGGAAACCAGTTTTTTTTCTACAATTTTTAAAGAGTAATCAAAGATCTCCAAAGCAATCATATATGCCCAAGAATATCTGTTTCAATAATTTTTTCTTTGTTTAAGCAGTAATTTGTAACTGTTTCACTGTGGCAGACAGATTAATGATCATAGCACCTAATATGATGCAGCAATTCCTACATATGAAAGTCTTCATTCCCCCCCAAAAAAACCTCAAAATAATTCAAAGTGATATAGAGAAGTTGCTCAATTGACACAGCACCTTTTCCTTCAGTAAAGCAGATAGTATATCCCCCAAACCCAACTTACATTTAAGTTGACAAAATCTCATCACCTATCCAAGGTATGCTTAATTGTTTTCTTGGAGTCTTTCACAGGGCTGAAGGGGCAGTGTTTTGTTCATTGTGTAACATTTTTACATGCAAGCAGTGGATACAAAATTGCATATATAATATAATACTACATAAATTTTATTTTTTATGCCTTTTTGACTGGAGCAGCTATACAACACGCACACCATGGAAAGAAAAAGAAGCAGTCTCTAGGAAGTATGGAAGCCTCCAATGAGTTTTTATAGCATTCAGATCCCAAAGTTTTTCCAGTTTTATCTGTACTAAAGAGGTTCTTAGAGTAAAGAATTCAAATGAACGTCCTTTAGCCTACTGTCCTTAGAGCCGTACATAGTATTGCCTTTCACACCATTAAGAAATCTCACTGCAGTGATTGCTTTTGATCCTTTCTCCTTGTTAGTTCCAATAGCACCGCTTTTTCTTTCCTTATTTCTTTTCTTCCCCAAAAGGGAGCTCAAGAACTCTCTGATCTGTAATTGCACAACGTTCAGAGCAACTGCATTTCTCTTACACAGACAAAGTTTTTACAATGACCTCTGTGACTGTGATATAATGGGATCAGCTTCCCAGGTAATAATTTGTAGTGAATGTGATGGGTGAAGATACGGCGAATATTTTTTTCTTTACGAAAGGATATAGGTGCAAAACAACTCCCCACAGAGAGTTTCTAAAAAGTGCCATGAAAAGCAAAATGATGTGCACTACTG
Source organism: Calidris pygmaea (assembly GCA_003697955.1). Taxonomy (NCBI): domain Eukaryota; kingdom Metazoa; phylum Chordata; class Aves; order Charadriiformes; family Scolopacidae; genus Calidris; species Calidris pygmaea. The sequence continues at coordinate 217,287 of QJSC01015141.1, read as the reverse complement.
AAATTGTTTGAAAATAAGAAAGCATATAGATCAACTGAAAGGCATATTGAAAATGAATTAAGAAATACTGTAGAGGAGGAACAATCTACACCTCTGCTCCTTCTCTTGCGAGTCAGGCTATTAAATATTCTAGTGATTTTAGAAAAGAAGACAAGCCCAAAGGTCTAATAGATTAACTCCACTGTGACTTAAATGATGTAGAAACAGACAACAAAGAAAATAAAACAGATTTATGCTAGGCTACTTCGATGAATGACCTCGGAACAGCTCACATTATGGTCTCAGTATCTAGCAAGCAATTTCGATGGAGAAGTACTGTAATAGGATTTTTCTCCCACACACCAATTATTATTAAACAGAAACAATTCCGTGGGAGAGAGCATGGGCAAATAAGTCACAATGCACTTATATTTTCTCTTAGATGTAGGTGTTTTGGCAATGCCTGCATATAACAGCCTACAAAGTCTATTGCAGTGTAACTAAAAAAAAAACCAAAGTTTCTGAAAAGATGAGAAAAGAGTTTTTTATCTTCCTCATCACCATTTCAGGCATTTTTATATCTATCAGTCTTTGAAACTCCTCTAAGACTGAAGTGATCGGCATCTTTATTTTATAGATACTGAATAAGATAAACTGTGTGACCGTGGCAAAACAGAAACCCTGCGTGTGGCACCGCCTATAAATGGATCTCAAAATCTCCTACAACTCTATCATCATCTTAGTCACTGCACCTACATTTTCTCTCCTACTAAATTTACTTCTCCCTTACCCAGAGGCAATTCAAAATATCCACAGTGGCATATAGGCAGGGTATCTCTGTCTCTCTTTGCGCTGAGAAGTTGTGACTGTGCCTATACTAGGAAAGAAAATTCGCCAGGGGCTATTCATGATCTCCAGGGTCCCTTCCAGCCATGAAGACTCTGTGATTCTGTCATTCTCTGGCATTGAGGCCACTGCACGGCACGGCTGGTGCTCACACACCTGGAATACCTCACTCTTCAAAATACTTTGGTGGCACCCATTCTGCTTGCTGGGAGTGCCAGGTGGCCAGTGCCTGTGACCATGCTCGTGATTAAAGAGTATTAAACAGTGACCTGTCCTGACCAGCCCCCTTTAGCCTGCTGGGATCGATGCTGCCTGGGACACCCACCCCGAGCCTGGTGAACACCCACCATTCATATTGTTAACCATATCGCTGTGTTTTGACAGATAATTGATTCCACCTAGGCCTATCTACTTCAGCAGATCAAATTATCTAAGACTTGGTTGGCTCAACCTGCCATAAGTGACATCGCTAAAAAAAGCGAAACAAAACAGAAAGGTAGAAACACAACGAAACAATCATGTGCGGCTTTGAAGTGTTTATTAATATCTTAGCCATAGAGATTGCAATTGAGGAGAACGACTTGCTGTCCTTGTGGCAGAGATGAATTATTAATTCCGTATCTGTGCAGCTCAGCCACTGCCAGGAGTAAGATCTCTTGGTAGTATGAGACCAAGTGTGCATCAAAATACCTGAAGAATACGTGTGCCTTTTAAACTCCACATACTCTGGATAATTTAATAATTTAATTTAACTGTGACAAAATATAGTTATGGTATTTTTTTCCTCATCACCACGTCAGAATTGTTATCCTCAGGGATTATTTAGTCAGTCACTGGGAACACATTTGGCCATGTCCTAAAGAGAACACCAGGAACTCTTTCCCCTGAGCAAGACACCTGTAGACATCAGTCAGGAGTAAGATTGTTTGCTTTTATAGAAGTTAATGGAAGAGAGCTCAGTCTTTTTCTAGATATTTGCATTTTGCAGAGAATGTTTCCTACTGAAAAAATCTTAAAAGGATTTTTGCAAGTGGTATTTTTGGCTGATTTAGGTAAACTAGGAGTTTATAGGTTTTCTTACTCACCATGCATGTAAAGCATTCAGTGTCAAATGGTGGCTTATCTCGAATGGCTCTAAATAATACGGGAGAACCCCACTGCTGAACAGCACCTGAAAGCAGAAGTTCTTCCAACAGCTCCTTTTCTTCCATTTAGTACCACATTTCCACGCATCCAATAGATCTAAAAAAAAATGTCTTCTGGGCTCTTAGTTTCAGTGATATCTCGGGACAGTAAGCTCCATAAATCTCATATGTTGGATGATTAGTTCCTTTCTTCAGTTTTAAAACGTATTGCCTTTCAATTTCCATGATTATTTCCTTGTTCTTATGTGATAAGTAGTAAATAGGAGCCACCATTTATCTTGTCAACATAGTCCATTATTTTGCATCTCATGTGCCTTCTACTTGTCTTCTCTCTCAAAATATGGTAACTGTTTAGTTCAATCCCTCTTCCCACAGAGTTATCTCTGTGTCATTTAACGTTCTGGCACCTTCCATGAAATCCGCTCAACCTCTGCTAGGTCCTTCTTGATTCAGTCTCTTTTGAGCTTTAATTTCCATGAAAATATAAGAAATGATTTATGTAAAAAAGCATTATAAGACCTTAGTTAACACTTTTGTGAAAGGCCTCTATCTCAAACCTGGCATTTTGCAAGAACAGTCATACCGTTCCTTCCTAATTACATTATCTTGTACATTCACCTTATTGAAGATACTTAATACTAACAGATGTAATAAACTCGTGGTACTGCATTAAATCGCTGCCCATCAGCCAGTTAATATCCCATGCAGCATCAATCCCTCACTGGCAAAGTCAAAGCAAAATGAACAGCTTCATTTCTAGATAATTACCTTCTTCCCAGCCTCGTTTATTCTGTGGCCCTCCGATGTAATAACTGCAACTGCATTATTTTGCCAAAGCATGGCAACAGTTTTAATCCAGACCATAAATGAACACGTACCGGGACACCAGATCGAAATCAGCCCCGCCTGCTGTTATTTGCAGAACCAGAGCTCATAGTCAGCTTTTGCACCGGACCCTCCCACCGAAAGGGACATGCCCACATTCTCCTACCCAAGTCAAGGGTGAAATTTAGTGACGCCCTCTTCAGCTCCCCGAGTTTTCATGGTTTTTTCCTGTTCTTCCAAAAATCACAGGCCGGTAGTCATTTACAAGGGCAGGTGTCTGTTTATGCAGGCCAGATGCTAGATTTATTTTTTCCCCCTCAAACCACGGCACCCAAGTGCTAGCTAAATATAAGACCCATTTGGCAGCTTCATCCAATAATCCACATCAGGTCAGCCGGAGTTTAACCTCAGGTACGCTGGGACAGTCTTTTTGAAACAACTGTACGCAACATCACAGGGGGTTGTGCTGTAGAGAAATGCAGATTAAAACAGCTGAAAGCTAATTTGGCACATTACACTGAGATGCTACTCATACCTGCAGGAACTCTTACTTGATGATTATATTCTTCATTTGCCATTATACTTCTCCTTCAACTAACCTGGCCAGTTCTGGTTAAATCTGAGAGTTCTTCATTGTAAAGTGCCATTTCAGGTACTAATGTGGGAAGGGAATAATGCATCAGTTTCAGCAAGATGAAGCCTTTCACTTCATTTTCAAAGTTAACTTTTTTATTTCTAAAGGAGTTTCTTTTCACAATTTGTAGCTTAAGGAATATGAAAACCAAAGCTGCAATGCTGTTTTTTAAATTGGCATGACTCCTGTTTTCAGTGTTTTCATTCTAGGGAAATTGTTAAGCCCATGCTTAACACTCACTGCATTTCAGGTAAATATTTAATTATAATTCGGTGTGTTAATAATAAAATTTTTAATGTGGAATTTTTAATTTAACGCATTTTGAGTTCTTATGCAAGTTTATTGAAACTAAATATTGTATTATACTGTGATTCAGTTATTTTCCACTCTGCAAATGTAAAGTAGCTCTTTTTTTGTTAGATTGGAATTTCTTACAGTAACAGTACTGATAAACTCTCCTACTCTGCTCAAGAATCCCTATGATCACAAAAGAAATCTTTCCAAGGCTGTACACCATCCACTTTTGTGAATACTTACAAACTCGTGTATCTGGTCACCTTTCTTTAGGTAAGAAAACCTGCCATTCAAAGCATGTTAATTATTTTAGATGATAACCTCTTCAACAAATGCCAGCAAATACAGGTAAAGCTGTTTATTGTTAAGCTTTGGCTCTAACACTGAGGACACTTGTAAAAAGGATATGGCCACAGGGAAGAGTTGAAAGGTGGACAGCTGGTGCACCTCAGTAAAGAAAATAGGATGTGAACAGAGATACGTTTCTTGTTGGGTATTTAAATTAGTGAGTAAATCGGTATTAAGAATCTTCTAAATATGCAGGTGTTATTAAATAAAACTCCACTTAAGGACTCTGTACAACGAATGGTTCAACCATTTTCTCCCTATACACTCCTATCTAGATTTTTAAAAATAGTCATAACTTCGTTTATACTGTGCAGTAAAATGTAAAGCACATTTTCTCTTCACTGTGGCTTTTTCAACTGCAAATATTATTCTTTGTCATCAGCCTCAAATGACAAACTAAAGCCCAGTAATACTGGAGTTCATGTCATTGACTGCCATGTATATAAAACCCCTTTTTTTGTTGTAGGCTTCCACAGACGATTGTTGGTATAGAGCAAGTCCTACTTTTAAATGTATTTTATGTTCTGGGTAGCGTAATCTCAGCCAGTCCGAGAGGGGAAGGGAAGCCTCTCTTCCCTTGCAGAGCTATGCAGAGCTACCTGCACCATTTTCTCCAATTAGACTGGTTCCGAGTGTCTGATTGGGAAACATTTATTCCCCAAGAAAGGCATCACACGCCGAAGACTGAACAGGGATTAGTCAGCACGGCTTCATGGCCAGCGTTCAGTAGCTGTCTTCCAAACATGCCAAGTTCAACGGGCTCCTGTAGCAACTCTCCTTAGTATAGGTCCCAGCAGGGTGTCTATCTCCATGCCCTTCCTACATCCATCAGCAGAGCTTACGTTGTGAATATGTATCGCCCTACCTTTAGATCTCTAAAATTAGGTGTTTTGTTTTTTTTTTTTTTTTTCCTTTACTCCCTTCTCCTTCCCCTTGTATGTATTCTTTTTTCACCCTGGACACTACAAAGAATTTGGTGTTTACCTAGCTCTTGCTACCAAAAGCAGTCCTTTGAAATCAATTCCATAATTATGCAAGTTGCATCATTTTTTAAGATCATAGGCTTCACTTAGATGTTTAAAGGCAGGCACAGTATGTTGCTGTGCACTCCAGAGCACATCACAAATAGGCTGTGATTTCCACTGAGGCCTGTACATGCTAATGCTACATAATCATAGGCTCTGTCTAGAAAATCAGGTTTTAGACATAATGTAAGCTGTAATTATCACAGGTATGCTCATGACCGAGCACTTCAAGGCATCTAGAAATGTAAGTTAAAAAAGCCCCTAAAAGAAGAGAAGACAAATGACAGACAGGCAAGAGAGTTCAGTACAGGCTGACAGCAAATCAAAATTCTCCATCATACTTCCACTAATGCAGAAATAATCAGAAGGATTTGGGAAAACTATTTCCTGCCCTATAAAGAAGGAGAGAAAAAAAAAAATTCCCACCTTGATTAATAAGGGACACGGCGTACTGAAAGCTGTTTTTTGAGAAGTTAAAATGACAACCTGCAAGGACAAAATCACTTGGGGGGTTTCAGAAATGAGATTTGCTCCCGGCGCTCTGGGACGGGCTTTTCTCACACCACGCTCCTCAGTGGGTGGGAAGCAGGGGATGCTTCCCGGGGCTGTCCCACACAGCTGAGAAGCTGGGAAACGGGACGAGGCTGCTGGAAAGGCAGCAAAGCAGGATTCCTTATTCCATTTAAAAGACCTTTTTCACGGGAAAATTGCTTAACACTAGTAACTGCCACATCCCAGCCCAGAAAACACGTTTGGTGACACTTGGAGCCCGCTAAAGGCAAGGAGGTTCTGCAGGGGTTTCACATCTCTTGCCCACAGGACTGCAGTGTTCAAGTGGGTTTACGCTACAGCCGCCCCCAGTTACCTGGAAGCACTCACAGCTTCCAGCTAAAATAAACCAGACGGTTCCTGCCCAGGCATTGCATGCTTTCTGGTTTGCAGGAGAGGCCGTCCCTATCAAAGGCTACTTCAAATAGGTGGGAGAACACCTCTTAAAGACAGATGAAAAAAACTGTCCACGTAAATCCTACAGAAGCAGCTACTGAGAGGATACTGCTGTTTGGCCGATTTCCTGTTTGTTATACTAGGCATTTTCTGCGTCAGTTTTACTCACGATGTAGAGAGATCAGCATCATCGTTCGGAGACGTTCAGCCTGTTTTCTGTGGTGTTTTTGAAAGATATTCAATTCCCAAGAATAAGATGATTAAACGATGCAAACGGATGCAAAACATCGCATTCCAGGATATTTCGTAGGTACAAACTGAAGCTCGGTAGAGTTTGACTCCCTGATACCCGAGCCCCGTGCTGCTAAACAACATTTACTTCTAGTCTCTGGCCCTACTATATTACCTCCTCTTGTTCTGCTAATTAGACATAAATCTATTAAAACAAACCTATTTCTTTACAGAGTTAATCATGCTTAAAGGAAGGAGATAATTTGTTTAAGATTATTATGCAGTTTTAGTTCCCATTTTAACAATTTTTTCAGATGATATAAACCTTTCTCTTACTGCAATGTACGACTTTGTCAGAAGAAGAATACCTTGAAAGCTTCCTTTTAATTTCTAAGTGGAAAATAGAAAAATAGGGAGATTAAGATCCGAATTCTCAGTCTAATATTTGAAGTTATTCCTAGTAGGTTGCACCGGCCATCCTGATTGTCTGGTTTTACCTTCTAATAAAGTTGACAGAAGGATGGAGAAATCATGTGTTATTCTATGCCTCTATTGGAAATCAAAGGACAGCAGATTTTTTCCTTTTCTTTTTTCATTATCCACAACCACAATCTCTCTTATTTCGAGGCCCACCTTCCCGGTGCCTAGTGCTGACCTGATTAAAGGGGGCTATATTCTTGTTTACTTCCATCTGCTCATCTTATCTCTGACTCGATCAAATATTTTCAGTGATATCCTCCTTCTGCCTGAACATTTTGATGATCACAGACCTTATTTCCTGCCAGAAAGCATACAAACCCTTTCCCTTTGCTGGTCTATTTGCGCTATAAACAATAGGATTTACTGTGGCAGGCTGGGCATATCTGTGGTAACCAGATGGCTTTGCCTTAACTGAAGAAATAGATAACAGCCCTCCAAGCAGCTGCTGCAGCGCGTGTAGCACCTGTCCTAAAATCCCACAGGTTCAGGGAACAGTAGCGAGTACACAGGTATATATTCCATAAACATCCTAATTGTACATTCAGTGGATGTATATGCCTGCGTGTGTTAATGCCCATCTATCCGTGAGCTGTTCCAGGGCTTGCTTCCAAATTTCATCCCTGCTCAGGCATCACTAAGAGCCTGGGCTATTTCCCTGCATCACCGCACGCAGGTACTGGGACTGCCCGTATGATGCTACGTTCCGGGATGCTCAGAAGAATCAGTGGCACAGCTAAAATCAGCATTTCTGCTTTTCCCTCCGTGGTAAGATGACTTGAGTTCCAATAGGTTTTGGAAGGTTTTTTAATCTGTTTAGTTTTTTAATTAAAAAAAAAAAAAAAAAATTATTTAAACCTGAGTTCTGAATAGATTTCCATCTTTTTTTTTGGTCTGCTTCCAGTACGTAGATGTCAGGGTGGCATATATCTAGGTCACAACAAAGTGCCTTCCTCACGAACACTACCAGCATCTCTTAGGGGACGTGCAGATTCTCATGGGACAGGAATAATTTGCAGGTGATGAAAAGCTGGAAGGAATCCAGGCAAATATGTGTGGTTTTTCATGGCCTGATCTCTGTTATACAGAGCAAATGGTAGAGTTTAATCACATGATGCTGTACACATCAAGTCTAAGGGATTTCGGTGGCACAGAGATTATTAATAATACTTTCATATTGTTGGAAAAAATTCTCCGTATTTTACATGTGTTAACAAAATCAAGTCTCTTTAACTTCGTTTGAAATAAGTAGTTACTATATGCAGCTTAAGACGGGAAACTGGGACATGGAAGTCACACTTCCCCATTGTTCTCGGTCATAAAATAACTTCATCCCTTTTTTCCCTCACTCTTGCACCTTGAGCAAGTCAGATATAAATCATCTGGTTAAAAGTAAAAGGTAAGTCATTGGAGAAAAGGGGTTTGGTTTTATTTTCTTATTTTTTAAGGGTTGATGGGCAGACTTTGCCAAAACAAGTCAAGGAAACCAAAAAGCCCAAATACTAATTACTCTTCCCATTAACACTAGGAAAAGCTTGTGAGGTACTATTATCTACTGGTTAATTGACTATAATTTACTATTGAATCAAATCTGCAATAGTCCTGCTGTCCAGGACATCTTGCCAACCAACGGAGGTAAAACTGTACAACTCCCAGCAGCAGGTGTTTAATAAAAGATCAGATGATCTCTGTTGTGCCAGGTTCTGGGATGTCAGGCTCTTCCACCTCTGGCCCCAAAGGTATCACTGCAACGATTTTAATTACTGATAATTTACTGGAGCTCAAGTGAAACATAGCCACTTGGACTGTTGGTTCAATAAAAATGAAAGACGACCTAATTTACAGAACCAATGTAATGGAGAATTTCTCCTTAGGAGAAATCCCCCTGCCTAAACTCTGTGATTCCAGATCTCCATCTGAGGGAATTCTAAATGCACTTTCCTGCTGGGATGACTGACCTGGACATTCCAGGTAGCAAAGATTTTAGGTCACCTTTCTGTGTTGGGGATTACCATATCCATTTTTCATCATTAATCCCGAAAATGTTAAATTTATTAGCATTTCATTCTTTGTCTGTGGAATAACGTTCTATGATTTACTGAGCCATTTCAAAAGCTCATAATAGTGTTGGGTTGGGTATTTGTACAGGTATTTGTAAAATTTGGGACAGTCAAAATTATTAGTGATTTTAGGCTGAGTTGAACAAATAGTTTTGTCATCATAAATGGAAAAAAGCCTCCTTCAAAACATTCCAGCTTTTGACTGATTCAACATTTATATAAAGTTATTCTGCATATCTTTGCAAAGATGACTTTTTACATTTCTAACCTGAAGCAGACAAGGAACTTACGTCTTCTTAAGTCTCTAGAAGTCAGGGTACTTTTTAGGGGGTGGGAGAGCAAGGTGGTAGAGGAGTGAAAGGTTAATATATTTTTTTCAGTTATGCAATCATAATCACCCAAAATTGGGATAAATCAATCCTGTTCCTCCTTGAAGAAATACTTTCTTTTTTTTTTAATGCAACAACTTCAGCAGGACAGTTTCTAAGAACATCATATGTGCATACTCTGTAGAAGATGCATTTGGCTCCCAAGATAAGTCTCCTAAGATACACTGGAGCAGTGTCTTGAAGTTATTCCTAAAGAAGGCGAAGATGGATTTTAAATCTGTTTTCTACATCCCACTTGAATATTCAAATCACTGAACAAAGGACATGAGGGGAACACAATCTCTTTCTCTCCTATTTTGCGAAAGTGGTTCAGCTGAATCAAAAATAACAGTAACCAGTCACATAGCACTAGCTGGGAGCATTCCCTCTTTAGTGGAGATGATAGACCTGATTTTGATTTTTTTGTTCAAGTTTACATAAGTCCCAGATTTGCAGGTAAAATTCTTCTGTTGAACTGTTCCAGATGAACATGCGTGTGGGGAACAGCCAGGCCCTGTACCCCTGTTTCTCCTCTGGAAAAGGGAAGAATGATGTGGATGGTAAACAGAGGGTGGTGGGCAACAAAGCAAGGCATATTCTAGTTGACATGTTAGCGTTGGGAAGCGCTATCAGGCAAAAAATAAATTAAAAAAATTACTGTAAAAAAAAGGCTACTTTGGCGTTGTTTTATTATTTATGCTAACTATGGGAATTGATACATAGAGGTTTCAAAATGCAAAGAAAGTTAAATATCAGCATGGACTAACACCAGCACATTGTGGTCCCCTGTTAGGCTGTTAGGCTCACTCAATGCTTAGGATGAAAATGAATAGAAGATGCCCAATATTCTCCCACGTGCAATTAAATCATGTCTTTGTGAAAGCTATTACAATAACGTACATAGGTAATTTATATAAGGATGGATTTAATTAGATTTCAGCATCTTTTAATAAAGTCTAGAAACTAGAAGGATGGGGTAAAAGCCAGTATGGTGTAACTACAAGCTAATCCCCTGTGAAGCACACTGTTTTTAGGAGCACTCTCCAATTACTGCACAAACTTAATTAAGTTCCTACCAAAACTGGTCTCTCTAGCTTGATACTCCATTTTCAAAATATGTTATGCTGTATTCCTTAAAGAATTATAGGATATATGAATAAATTCTCTGTACAGAAGCATTTAGAAAACAGCTGCATTTTGCCAGTCTTAAAAGATCAGAAAACACATAAAAGAGATAAACTAGATTTTATTTACTCATTTATTTATTTATATATTGTTTATTTATTCCATGTATTAATGAAACACCATTTTCTTGATCAGCCACACTGCAGTTCAGATCTTTTAAGTGGC
>QJSC01015141.1:192809-206704 GCA_003697955.1 Calidris pygmaea | reverse complement strand
GCTCTCCAGGAAGCCTGTTCCAGGCTTTGACCACCCTCTTGGTAAAGAAATATTTCCTTGTGTTAAGGCAGAACCTCCCCTGATGGCTTTGAGCCCTTCCCATGCCTCTTGGCCCCGGATCCCAGGGAGAAGGACCAGCACCTCCCTCTCCCCTTCCCCTCCTCAGGAAGCTGTAGGAGCAGTGAGGTCGCCCCTCAGCCTCCTCCTCTCCAAACTAGACAATCCCCGTGTCCTTAGCCACTACTCACAGGACATGTCTTCCAGCTCTTTCACCAGCTTTAGTGCTCTTCTCAGGACACATTCAAGTACCTTCACATGCTTTTTAAATGCTGGGGCCCAGAACCACACACGATACCAAGGTGAGGCAGCAGCAGCGCCAAACACAGCAGGACAAGCACCTCTTTGGACCAGCTGGTGATGCTGTGTTGGATGCACCCCAGGATGGGGTTTGTCCTCTTGGCTGCCAGGTCACTCTGCTGACTCCTGTTGAGCCTCCTGCCAACCAGCAGCCCCAGGCCCCTTTCTGCAGGGCTGCTCTCCAGCCACTCCTCTCCCAGGTTAGACTGGTGCCCAGGGTGACTCCATCCCCGGCACAGAATCCAGCATTTGTTTTTGTTCAATTTCACGACACTAAGGATCGCCCAATGCTCCAATCTATCCAGGTCCCTCTGGAAGGCCTCTTGTCCCTCAACAGAGTCAACAGCACCTCCCAGTTTAGTGTTGTCAGCAAACCTGCGACAGGTGCGTTCAACTCCTGCATCCAGATCATTGATACAAACACTGAGCAGAAGTGGCCCTAGAATTGAGCCCTGTGGAGCAGTGCTGGTGACTGGTCACCAGCCAGATGTAGCCCCATCCACTGCAATCCTTTGCGCCCTGCCATTCAGCCAGTTCTTCACCCAGTGCCCTGTCTACCTGCTCATCTCACAGGTGGACAACCTGTCCAGAAGGATGCTGTGAGGGACAGTATCATATGCATTACTAAAACCCAGAAAAACTACATCCACTGCCTTCCTTTCACCCACAGGGCTTGTGACCTTATTTTAGAAGGATATCAAATTAGTTAAATAGAACGTTCCATTTGTGAACTCATGTTGATAGGGCTTGATGATTGCACTGGCCTTTAAATGCCTTTCAACAACACCCAGCATGGTCTTCTCCGTAATTTTTCCAGGTACTGAGGCTAGACTAACAGGTCTGTAGTTTCCTGGGGCTTCCTTCAAGTTCTTCTTGTAAATTGGCACAGCATTGGCTAGCTGCCTGTCAGTGGGGACCTCTCCAGACTCCCAACACCTTTGGTAGACGTTTGGTTGATGATTGAGAAGGGTCCTGCTGTAACATCTTCTAGCTTCTTCAGTACTCTGGTATGAATCCCACCAGACCCCACGGACTTACAATCATTCAACTTATACAACTGGTCCCTTATAATGTCAGTGTCCATAAATGGAAACACTACCAGACACTCCATAAAAGTAAGCCCTACCTCCTCAAAAGGATAATTTCTTTGGGATTTCTTTTTTTGTTTTTCAGAAAAGAGAAGATGAAAAAGGAGGCAATAGGATACGAAGGGTAACTGTGAAAACAACCCAGCTACAGCCTTGTGTCTGATTCTGACAAGTTGAACTTCTTGTTGTGGATCTCTGGTGTATAATCCAGCATCCTCTGATAAACACACCAACAGGATAGTAGAAATGGAAAAGTAGCAGTTCTTTAGAAGGAAGCAGCCTGTTAGAAGGAGAATTATGATCAGGGTACTCTGACACAGCTCACATTGCAACCAAGCATGTGTTAATCTGCCAGTACTGGCAGAAAAATGCAAATTTAATAATAAATTAATCTTTTAAAAAATTTCTATTCTAAAGGGGGCAGAACAAATTGGGGAAAAAGGGGGAAACCAAAATAAAAATCTTTCATGGATCTTCTGATAATGCTGCAAATGGCTACATGAAATTAGTTCTGTGTATACATAAACATGTTTTAAATTAGAAGAATCAGTGATCAGAAGATAGCTTTAAGATCATAATCATAGGAAAAAAGGATAAAACAGGCATTTAAATTTAGAAAATATATATGATTGTGAAGTGCAGTGTTTTTTTCTTCTTCACCTTGAGTTGATTAGGAAGAACTCCTAAGAATGAAAGTACTGGAACTGAGACAGATAATGAGTCATGTGTTATAATTTATGACAGTGTAAAAGGCATAGATCTGTCTGTCAGTATCTTTACTCCAGTCAGAATTGTTCCTACCTTTTAAAATTGCACAGGTTCAGAAAATACAGAGTTTGTAGAGACGTAAAATAAGTCTTTGGGGGTGCTCCTGCCTTCTCTATTGGGCAGTCTAAGTAGAAACTCAAGTTACTAAGTCAGTGCCCAAAGTTTATGAAGCCTTTCAATCTGTGCTTAACTGCCTTGCACCCGTTAAGACTTTGATTCTAGTGTCACCCACTGCAGAAGTACTATATCGCCTTCCGAAAGCTACAAGTTGCACAGAAGGCTGGGTATTAAAAAAATTATCCTTTGCACTTGAGAACAGATCCTCTCCACAGCCAGAGTTGCCGGAGTTAACTGGCTGTGAAATGGGAAGTTGCAAGAGGGATAAGGGAGTTGGAATTGTTTAATCAGCATTTTGCTAACCCAGACATGGAGATCCTGCCACTTCTATTTCAACTGCACGATATCCATGGATGATGGCACTGCTGCCCCCGGGCCCCATATCACAACACTCTCAGAGTTGTTAGCTCTGTCCTCCAACTTCTAAAATTGTTACAGGTTTTAAAATAGGACAAGGGCATGTTGGTTTAATAAGTAGAGACCGGGAACACACATTTTAACTGTATGCACTGTAAGCAGTAAAGTCCAAGTAAGGGATACCGAGGACTTGACCAAAGAGAATCATAGAATCATGGAATAGTTTGGGTTGGAAGGGACCTTTAAAGGCCGTCCAAACCCGTCTAGTCCAACCCCGCTCCAATGAGCAGGGACATCTTCAATTAGATCAGGTTTCTCAGAGCCCCATCCAAGCTGACTTTGAATGTTTCCAGGGATGGGGCATCTCTGAACAACCTGTGCCAGGGTTTCAGCACCCTCATCGTAAAAAATTTCTTCCTCATATCCAGTCTACACCTACCCCTTGTCCTATTGCAACAGGCCCTGCTAAAATGTTTGTCCCCTTCTTTCCTGTAGCCCATTTTAAGAACTGAAAGGCTGCTATGAGGTCTCCCTGGAGCCTTCTCTTCTCCAGACTGATCAACCCCAACTCTTTCAGCCTGTCCTCATAGGAGAGGTGTTGCATCCCCCTGACCATTTTTGTAGCCCTTCTCCAGACATGCCCCAACAGGTCCATGTCTTTCCTGTGCTGAGGGCTCCAGAGCTGGAATTGAATTATATTCTTACTACTTATATTTTCACTGTTTCTCCTGTTTATCTCCAAGAAAGAGACCACAGTAAAACAACATTTCTGTCTGGCAGACAAATTTCTTCCCGGTGTGAAGACAGTGACAGACTGTAGTCCCAAGGGACGACATGGAATAACAACTCCAAAACAGGCTGAAGTAGATGTGTGTAGTAAAGATATCACCATACCTACCCATCACAGCACACTTCGTAAGTATGATCATCTATGAACAGAAGCAAAAAATAAAATGTGATTTCAGCCAACGAGACCTGTGAGAGGACAATATCCATTCGCTAACCCAACCTACATGGAATTTTACAGAAAAGGGTTGCGCATTTAGAATATGAATGTATATTGAAAAATAAAGGGAAAACAGCTTTAGCTGTGATCTCTTTCCTAATTTCTATTTACTTTTTAAATGTTAAAAACCAAGTTAGGTTACAGAGCTGCCTACTGTCCTTTTGGGCATGCAGCAAGAGAAGGGTTCACTTACAGAGTTAGGGATAGAAATAGCTGGAGAAGTGGATGGAGGAACCTCCAGTTGCTTGGAAGCTGTAGTTTACAGGAGGAGAGTAAAACAATCCATTCCCTTTAAATCTGAGTAAAGATTGTTTATTTAAGAGGACTTACATGATTCAAAATGTCCCGATTAAGCAGCTGTATCACTTAAACTAAATGGATCTGAACATTACTAAGCCTTATTTATAGCCGCTTGTCTTTCCAACCCAATTTGTTCTATGGAAGCATTTCTTGTGACCTTTAGCCACTGTCTTCACACCTCTCATTGCAACTGGCAGAGCAATTTTTTGGTTGCTACTGTATAAGATAGACAATGCACTAGCCTGGAGCACTTTCTGACCTTTAACTGCCATATTAATATCTATAATTGGAATTGAAAGGCCATTTAGGCTGAGTATCACCCCAACAAAGCACTCTGAACAATCATGATTATCTCATTAAAGCCACAGACCATATAATCCTCTTGAGAAAGGGGGAAAGAGACAGGGTTCTCGAGATTAGTCCCATTAAACTGGTTTTCCCAACTTTACTTCGTCAGTTCTAACAAAGACAACAATCCCAATTCCTGTTCTCTGAAAACCTAAATCAAGGCCTGTACGAACTAAATGTCTGCTTCGAGTGATTTCTAAGTCCATGCTTCAGAATGACAATGGTCAGTCTGTACGATCAATTAGATTATTCAGAACCATGAACCATTGAACCCAATTTTCAAACCTGTAACCCAAGGTCTGCTACAGCAGCAATTCTCTTGTTGTGCTGACATTTTTTTAAAAGATGTTTCACCTGGGATAAGTAGTAAAATTACTTTCTACTCTGCAAGGACATGAAAGAACCTAGGGGAAAAGAAAAAAAGGCTTTTTTTTCAAAACCTTCTGAGCCGCCAAATGTTTGTGTGAGCCCTGTCCTTCCCTTAATACATCCTACGTTTGAATACAGCAGCTTTATCTATAATCCACCATCATAGCAACACTGGTGGCACTGGTTTTGCTACCTCATAAGCATGAGTTATACCTGTGCCAGGTGAAAGTGCCTGTTCTCTCAGAAGAAATAAAGACAGTCAGCTGCTTATCACTAATTACGGACTATACTTGTCCCACAGCGTCCCCTGCACTTAGTCATTTTACATATACATGGATGAGAGAATAAAACACTACTTTTTTTCTTCTATTTTAATATAGTTTGTTCTGTACTGCCCATAACTTTTCTTTTTGGTTCTCTAGGTGCACTTTATCCAGGCACCTTGCATTTTTCAACTAGATGGAATGGATTTTGCACGGAGTCCCACGCTGAAACGACTCTGAAACCCTCCGAGAGAGGCTAGAGCACCCAAGGTTGGGTTCTCTGCCTTGGCTCTCAGAGGGTTCACACGCTAATTGAGCAGGTCGACATGCAAGCACAGCTTTCCACGGCTCTTAAGGAAACGGATTTGTGCCTCCATCTTGTCCATATGCTTTTGGAAAGTGCCCAGTACAGAGCATGATTTGTGGCTTTTGAGGTCTTAATAGCCTACACGGCTTCAGGCACTTGCTATTACGAAGATTTACTACACCTAAAGAGGTCTGCAATTCCGCTGTCCTCGAGCCTACCTGCAGCACTACACTTGCCCTTCTTCTGCTCACACACTGCCATGAGCGCTGGGCGGAATGGGAGTCAGAGCAGACCATCCAGCTTTTTTACAGGATTTTTTACTATGTCCAAAACCCATATTCATTTCCACTGAATGGACTATTAAGATATAGATTTTCTATTTTTTTTTTTTTTGTGTCTGTGAACTACCATTCACTTTTTCCAGCATGTTGTCACTCTGCAGATTTGACAGAAATATCAGGAAGAGATTAACATGCAGCAACAGAGCTGACTCCATTTACAACTACAGCTGCCTCAGATCACGTCGCGTGATGTTCCCTCCAGCACTGCTGACATTTTTAAAGCTCCCTGGAATGTAAGTATAAGATCGGGTTCAAATAAAACAGGTCACCAGGGACATCACACAGCATCATCTTACACATCCGCTACTCTCTGCTCTGGCAAGTCATCAAACAGATATGAATATGCACTTGTTCTACCCAAAGGTTATTTCCTTGGTGTTCAAGCTTGGGGCAAGACAGCTCCCTTGTCTAAAGATTAGATCCAAAAGAATGGGAACAGAAAGCAAGAAAATAGGCTGGAGCTGGGAAGGAGTAAAGGCAGGAACCAATTCAGGAAAAAGACCCAGCAAAGGACTCAGAGTAGAAAGGTGGAATAAACATTAATAAACATTAAAACTGGAGCAGAAGCATGAACTAAGTCAGGTGTAGGGACTACCGCAGACAGCCAGGTCAGGAGCAGGGAAGACTCGCTCAAGACAAAAGCCTGAGACTCAGATATAAATGGGGGAGAAAAAAATCGAACAGAAAAACATCAGGATAAGCCACAGCTAAGTTTTCAATCGCAGTGTGCTGCAGCCCACGCTCTGGTTGAATGCCCTCAGGAGTCTCTACCAGTTCCCCTGCCCGTATCTGTCCAGTGTGATTGCCTTAGTAACCATCCTGCTGAGAGTTCAATTGCAGTTCATACCCTGTGAGATTTAACTTTAGAAAAATCTGGTGCTATTACACTCTTGAAGAAATAAGAAAAGAAAAAGAGCATGTTTCTGTATGTCCTTCCAAGTACATCATACCAAGACTGAAACCAGTATGAAATAGCTTGGAGTTCCTGTGTCTAGTTATCATGGATAAGGCTTTTTTTAGTAAACTTGGGCTTCTTGTTCTGGTTTCATCATAGGTTCATCTTTATCTGCACTGTATGCTTCAGAAGCACAAAAGGACTTATGTTAAATTGTACAATACAATAATTTCACAGAATCCCCAAATCCCAGAATGCTATGGGGCTGGAAGGGACCTCTGGAGATCATTCAGTCCAACCCCCTGCCAAAGCAGGGCCACCCAGAGCAGGTCCCACAGGAACATGTCCAGGTGGGTTTGAATGTCTCCAGAGAAGGAGACTCCACCACCTCTCTGGGCAGCCTCTGCCAGGGCTCTGCCACCCTCACAGCAAAGAAGTTCCTCCTCATGTTGACATGGAACATCTTATGTTCCAGTTTGTGCCCATTTCCTCTTGTCCTGTTCCTGGGCACCACTGAAAAAAGACCAGCCCATCCTCTTGACACCATCCTTTTAAGTATTTATAGGTGTTGATCAGATCCCCCCTCAGTCTTCTCTTCTAGCTCTTTTCTAGCTCTTAATGGCAGTGTGATGAATTCAGCCAGAGGAGGTGCTACAAGACACCACTCTTACTTTAAAGCAGAGATCACCAAGTTACAAGCAAAGTCCAAGGTTACTGCAGGTTCAAGGTCTAACAGGCAAGGAAAATCAAACTAATCCTAAATCTGCTGTGAGCCTGGCAGTATGTAGCCCTACTTTAGCAGGGCAGAACCACTTCACTTACATGGAACATCTCAGAATCAACTCAAGTGCAGGCAAGACTTACAGTAATTGGGTCTTTCCACAGTATTTGGAGTGTTTCCATGTCTGAGGCTACCTGCATAGTTGCACCCACACTGAATTTTCAATCAGAGGAAATCCTTTTGCAATCATCACAGCTAAACACCTCTCATTAGGTCTACCTCATTGCTAATGAAGCCAGAGGACAGGAGTGAAAGCTTTCATTTTGAGTACTAACTTGAGAACTTCTATGGTGATCAGAAAGGACTCATTCAGTGCCTAAATATATGACAAATCTCAAAGAAACCCACAGGTAGAATTTAAAGTATATATGGGATGATGAATCTCTGTTTTTCAGGATGAAAACATAAAAATCTTTACAAGCAGCTGTTCTCTTAACTACGGTTTATCGGTTTCAACAACTTTTATGTTTACATTGGCACAAATCAATGTTTGGATTTTCACTTCCACAAATGTTTATGAAATGAGAATTTCACTTCTACCAGCCTCCAAACTAGGAAATAAACTGGATACACAGTTTTAAAAGAAAGTATATGCTACCAAACCAAACAGGTTTTTTGCTATAAGGACTTCTCTGACACAAACTTGAGACTTGATCTTGCTGTCCCTAAACTGAAATCCCCTGGATGATCAATGCACATAATTACTATGGCTGTGTTTTAGACAGTAATGGGAACAATTTGCAACCAATCAGGCGATTTATCTCTCCTTTCAGTTTTATTAATATCAGCTGAGAAATGAGTCAACAATAAATTAAAGAATGAAAGAAATATTATGAATTTACCATTTGCTCTACCCACTCTCCTTTCTAAAGTCAACAGATATACACCAGAGATGAAGTTGGGCCACCACGTATTTCAGAAACCACCTTGATGAAGGAAGAAGACATTAAATGTGTTTAATTCCTTTCTTTTTCCAGACATCTTGGTGGGACTTTTCTTTTTTAACATAAACGTGGGTAGCTTTATGCACATAATTAAACTTGTTTTCCTTGGTGCAAAAAATTTATCCCTAAAGCAAAATACACTTTATGTTGGCAGCACTGAATTTGTTTTTTTCTCCTCCCTACTTACATCTTCTGAATGTATAGAAAAAAATCCCAAACTCAAGAGCATACTAAACTTCATTTTCATGATATTTAATATTGGTGGGCTGGTATCACTTTAAACACCATTAAGTAATAGATCAGAGAGAATAAAAACATTTTCCGTCCCCCTCAAGCTTTTAACCTTTAGGGCTTCCTTGAGGGGAAAATGATTCAAATGCCAAAGTCACAATTATGTATTCACTACGCAGAAAAGATGGCCAGGCGTTTACACAGAGAAACTATGCAATACATTAAAGTTACATTAAGGTCCTTAGTTTTCCTGTTCACTAATTTCCCTTCTCATAACTCCCACAGACACACTCACAGCCTTTCCCAGGCTCAGCAAACACACAGTCTTCCCCAAAGGCACATTCATCAGCAGCCTAAGCTTCCAAGCCATCAGTAACGTGGCTGCCCTATAGATTCGGTGTGGAAAGAAAGGAGAAGACTGATAAGTAATCAACAAGTCCAGAACAACACAGGATTAGCAGTCAGCTCTCCACCAAGGGAGAGGTTAGGATCCACTCCACCTTATGGTGTAAAGAGGATTTATTTTTTCCATTTTTAAAGGAGGAGGTGATAGGAAACCTTAATGGAAATAAAAATGATCTGCTGCATGGAAAGCCTAAACAAGGCGGGACGAGGGGTGGTGGCAGCAGCAGCCAGCTGAAAATAGAAGTTTCCATTTCTCTACTAAACGCAGGGGAAAGGCTTTTCTCTGAGCGCCCCTGGAGGGCTCAGGCTCCCCTCTGGTTTTGGCTGCTGCAGCAAGAGCTCTTCAACCTGTTTTACTCTAGCCCCCACACCAGCTATATGAGTGTGTATACCTTTTGGCCGTTAAATGTACGTATGTGGAAAACACAAACAGAATGAAACAACGCTGACCTAGACAGGATTCTTGTCATTGCATTAAAAACCTGCATCGAGACACTGTACAGGGAATGGACATAGCTTAAATGTTCACATGGAAAACCTCCCATTAGAGGATACAAAAATGGTTAGGGGACAGTTGGGTTTGTTGCCAAAGTTCCATTTTCAACTAACAGAATAAATGGAAAATTCCCTCCAGTACCGCTTGTGCTGATAAGAATTCTGCCCTTAACTACTGGTTCCCTTTTCTCTCCAGCAAGTACTATTTTGCAATTAATAAACTTGAAGGCAATATGGATCTTTATTACCCTGAGTAAATATCAAGGACTTTATTGTCAGGCAG
This sequence comes from Calidris pygmaea, assembly GCA_003697955.1. Classification (NCBI taxonomy): domain Eukaryota; kingdom Metazoa; phylum Chordata; class Aves; order Charadriiformes; family Scolopacidae; genus Calidris; species Calidris pygmaea. Next base: position 197,049 of record QJSC01015141.1, on the reverse strand, counting down.
AAAGAATATGAAACCATTCAAACCCCACTACTGTGTCTTACTGTCTTCAAAAGCAGCAGTTAAATCAAGATGTCTAATCTAACTAGCTTTTGTTCGTATTTTTCTTTCTTACTTACTTACAAAGACTAAACTCCCCTCATATTTTCTGATAGAAGTAGGTAGATTTAAAAATACTATACACACTATACAAAATAGCAATATTTTAAGATTAGTTTATTACTGACAGTGAAAAACTTGATATATATTAATCTGTATCCCTGAAAAGTCATTCACCCACACACAAATGAATGTGCTGATTAATTGTAAAACAAGTATAATTTCCCTGCATGAAGGTTATACCATAAAAGAGGTTTCGTCTGCATCTGAATTACTAGTGCATCACTTAGCACCTCTCTAGTGTCTGGACCATATGGCTTCAATTGACAGCTGATGAAACCAGTAATTGTCCTCTTGCATTAGTCTTTGGTTATGTTGTTGCTCAGATTCTTGATGGCAGAAGGAGAAACAACCTCCCTATAATGGCCTTGATAATGCATGTGAAAATTGAGCAGAAGCCAAAACCTCCTCTTAGCTGTTATTACAGCTGGCCTAGAGGAAGGAAAGCATACATCAATATGGCTGCTAAAACCTGAACTGACGTCCAAAATTATTATTCATTTTTTATGAAAAATGGGATGGCATTTATTCATGCAAATGTCTGGGAAAATCTTATGTCAGGTGGACTTATACAAGGAATTCTTCCTCTCTGTCAACAGAAGAGACACCTGTGCTGATCACCTAATGGCATATAGTGAGCACTGAATTATTAACTGTCATCATGAATAAGAGTTCAGACACAGCCAAAACCAGGAAACCATAATATCTGGGATTTTATAATCTCTGCCTTGAGGACTTCCTGCCACCCAACACACACATTTTACAAAAAGCAAACGGAGGTACTGCGATCCTGCTGGTATTACCATCAATAATACAGAACTCCTGCAAATTAAAGCTTTGAAAAATAAGGCATCGAACCTATGAAGTATAAAGCCACAGTCCAAGGCCCCTCTTTGAAAATAATCCTTCTTGACAGTGTAGGAACCCATGTACGTATTTAATGGCTTTACTGTGAAAGTTCCAAAATAGGTGAGCAGCGTCTCTCTAAGCAACTCTAAATTCTATCCCTAAATTACCCACCAATAGCAAAGATGTCATTAGATCCCATAGGGCAATCAAGCTCCAGTTCCAATTTACTAACCCAGTACCACTTTATTTGAACAAACACAAAACAATGAAACATTGTACATTTACACATCTGTAAAGGTGAAGTATTGTTAAATAGCTGTTTCTATTTGTTAAAGCACTCGAGTTAATTCAAGTCAGTTACACTCAAAGCTGTTTTTTTTTTAATGTATGCTGCCTTACAGAAGCCCCATTCCCCATTTTTCCCTCAGAGGACGTTCCTGATTAGCTTACATCTGCTGTAGGTACTCCATCCTTTGTGATGGGAGGGGGGTTGCACCGCACTATGAGAGACACAGCCTTACTGAGAGGCTACGAGAAAAATAGACCTGAACACACATCGGAACAGAAAATTCAGTTTACTGTCAAACTGCTTAACTGAGGCAGACCAGATACATCCAGCCTACTTCCTCCAGCATCTGGAAGTGGAAGGATAAGGAGTATGAAATGGAGCGAGGTTAGAGGTGCTGTCTTCTAGAAGTCCCTCCTCACTTCCCTTTCTCAGTTCCATTTCCCATATGCAGTAGTTCCAGAATTTCCTCAAGCGGAGGTTGCAGCCCCATTGTTATCATTACTGAAAGTCACACCGAATCTATCCTAGCCTATATAAAAGTGGATTTGCATCGTACCTTTCTTAGTCTATTGAACTTTCATCTTGCATAGTTTCACGTGGCTAGGGTTCCTCATTGCACTGACAGACTGAACAACCCCTGCCCAAAATACTCTGCCAAGCCTTCAGAGAAAAAGTGCGCTGAGTAAGTTTGGCAGACTACTCGCAGAAAGAAACATGCACATTTTCTAAAAACTATAGTAGTCTTTTATAAATATTCTAAAGAAAAGTTCACAGGTATTTCTACATGGAACTTATATTCCAAAAAGGAAAACTTAAATATTTGAAAGCATTTCACAACCTTGCTCCTGTGATCATTGAACCTCACCTTCAGATCACTGAATCACAGAATGCTATGGGGTTGGAAGGGACCTCTGGAGATCATCCAGTCCAACCCCCTGCCAAAGCAGGTCCACCCAGAGCAGGTCCCACAGGAACGTGTCCAGGCGGGTTTGAATGTCTCCAGAGAAGGAAACTCCACCACCTCCCTGGGCAGCCTCTGCCAGGGCTCTGCCACCCTCACAGCAAAGAAGTTCCTCCTCATGTTTAGGTGGAACTTCTTACATTCAAGTTTGTGCCCATTTCCTCTTGTCCTTTCCCTGGGCACCACTGAAAAAAGACTGGCCCCATCCTCCTGACACCCACCCTTGAAGTATTTATAGGTATTGATCAGATCCCCCCTCAGTCTTTTCTCCAGACTAAAAAGACCCAAGTCCCTCAGCCTTTCCTCATAAGGGAGATGTTCTAGGCCCTCATCATACAAAACTCATACAAAAATGAAACCCATGCTTTCTACAAATCCTCTCTTACAGGACACCACTATCCCTATGTGCTGCCACCACCCTGTAGACAAGATAGGGTAGCTGGAAGCTGCTAGGGCTTATCACCTGTGGTGAGGAGAGCCTTAAAAGATAGACAGACTTATGGTTTCCTCTAAAAATTACAACCTCAGCTACACAAAGCTGGTCACAAAAGCATTCTAGCAAACAACATTGTGCAGCCAGTTTGACCTCCTTGTATTTGGCCCTGAAGTCCCTACTGCTTTAAAGCAATGCACAAACAACAAAAGTCAGTTTGTACAAAAGAGTTTTTAAGAGAAGTATTCACCAAGTGAGCTGCTGGTCAGCTGCTGGCTTTAAAAAGTGCTGATTCCTGCATTACCAAGACCAAATGTTCAGGGGGAAAAGAAGATTGCTCAGCCTTCACAGACCTTCCAAATGTGCATTTCTGGCCAAATTTTCTAACAAGTTTTTCTTACTAGCAGTAATGTGCAGTCACCGATTTCATGACACAGACCTCTTCACTCAAAGGGAAGTGAGAGAGACCACCTGCTGCTTTCACACCTCACAATTCAAAATAGCCAAACACCCCTTTGAGGTACATTTTAGCAAAAAACATTTTTCAAGACAGCTTTGCATGTTTCTTTCCATGGCATGAATATTTAAACATTCAGGAGATAGAAAAATATTAAGTGACTAGATTAACTGTCAGATTAACACAGAATCCTAGAATGACAGAATTGTCCAGGTTGGAAGGGACCTCTAAGATCATCCAGTCCAACCATCAACGTCACTCTGATAAAACCCATCACTAACCCATGGCTCTAAGCACTATGGCAACCCGGCTTTTAAATCCCTCCAGGGATGGGGCCTCAACCCCTTCCCTGGGCAGCCCAGTCCAAGGCTTAAGAACCCTTTCAGAGTCAAAATGTTTCCTAATCTCCAACCTGAACCTCCTGTGGTGCAACCTGAGGCCATTTCCTCTTGCCTGTGACTTGGGAGCAGAGACCGACCCGAGGTTCCTTGTACTCTGCCAGTCACGTATATTGCCTGATAAGCGTTCCCTGTTGATACCCTGATTTTAACAAGTGATAGCTGAACTTTTCCACATATGAGTATAAGCAAATTTTCTTGCACTGTCTTCCTTGTATAGTTTGAGAAGATCATCCTCTTGATTTCTGTTATTCTTCCTCTGCTTCTTTGCTCTTTGTTTTTGCACAGTTTTCTAAAACGCTCTCCTCAATGTCTCAGGTAGGAGAAGCACATCAGGTGCTTCTCAGCACCTCTCAGGTACAGGCAAGGAGCATTTCTCTTTTCGCTCAGAAAACCTTTTGTAATGGTTGATTGCTGGACACTTTCCTGGAGGCTCAATAATCATAGAATCATAGAATCATAGAATCATTGAGGTTGGAAGAGACCCTTGGGATCATCGAGTCCAACCATCTACCCTACTCTACAAAGTCCTCCCCTACACCATATCCCTCAGTACCGCATCTAAACGTCCCTTAAACACATCCAGGGATGGTGACTCAACCACCTCCCTGGGCAGCCTATTCCAATGCCTGACCACTCTTTCAGTGAAAAATTCCTTCCTAATGTTCAGTCTAAACCTACCCTGTTGGAGCTTGAA